>JAUZSX010059398.1:0-19735 GCA_034780655.1 Idiosepius hallami
TTTTGAGGCATGTTCACAAATTGAATAGTGTTTACCTCGGGAAAAATCTGTTTTGCGTCCCTCGGGGACTTTTAGAGTGCTAGGGGTACCACGCACGCGCGGCTTGTTTCCTCTCTTCCTACTCTCACCTTCCACTTTCTTATGCTCAATCAAGAGCTTGGTGCTGAATATGCATATTTGAAATTCCATCCCATTAGTGGAGAACAACCATTAAGGGACTTGAAATGAAACTTGTTGATTGACCTACAGACACATGTCAAAACCCTACCAATTTGTGTAATCCAACAAGTGTCTAAATGTCAGAAATCAGTTTATCTACTATTGAAAACTAAACCCTGGCTTAATGTCCATACTGAAAATTGGGCTTTAAACTAACTTTTTGAAACACCCCCTTTTTTCTCTTTTTTTCTTTTTTTTGTTCCTATTTTAATTATTTTTTATTATAATTATATTTGTGCCAATATGTAAAACTTTTAGCCAAATTGATCACTAAGAAGAAAAATCCAGACATTTGTCCAGCTTACAACTTGAAAATAATTGTTGGACTGGTTTCATGTCTGATTTTTACAAATATTTTCTTTTAGTTTTTCATTTATCAAAATAACATGTCTTGTATATGTAATTACAATTTTCCTCAAATTCATTAAAAAATATCATTAAAAGTTTAGAAATAATGTAAAATATGAAAATCTCAAAATAAAACATCAAATTTAAAACTCGTTTTTTTTCTACTGCTCAATCAAAATCATGGTTTCAGTTTGGCAATGTCAGCATTTAAGGTAAACTGAAAAGCTAATGTTGGTCAGTTATGTTCAGAGATGAATAAAATACTTTTGAAACTGCAGCAAAATGAATGTATAACACCTGGAAGTGTGTGTATGTGTGTGTGAATCTCTTCCAATCCTGTAAGACATCCTTAAAGTCCTTCTTCCGTAATTTCTTTAGCTCATTTTCTAATGCCTCTTATGGCCCCTCTGTTAACTGAAATCTGATTCACCTGAAGCTGTCTTTCAGGTAAAAGTCACATGGGGCTACTGTAGGGTGGGTGTTGTATGACTTTCATTTCTCTATTAGCCATCTTGGTAGGTTTAATAAGTAATGAAAATTTCAGGAGAGAGATTGATCGGATGTACAGTCAGAACTGCCTCCACTGTGCCAATACTAATACCAACAGCATGCACTATCATCCTTACAGTTATTTGGAGGTCTTGCATCACTAATCTTCTATACATTCACAATATTTTCCTCCTTGCGCGCACTGTTTGGGGCTCCAGATCTGGGTTCATCCTCAACCGACTCATTTCCTTCAGAAAATCTGTTAAATCATCAATGGAAACTTGCTGGACTTATCTGTTTATCCTTTTAGTTCTCCTTTAACATTCCATAATCTTTTTGTTTGGTTTTCTTTAATTTAACACAAAATTTGATGGCATGATAAAATGTTTCTTGGTGTGGAATAATGAAAAGTAAAATATCTATTGCATTTTGGAAAATTAAATTATATCTAATTAAGTAACTTAATGTTATTACAATCGATAGATTAAAACTGTATTATTTTTTATGTTATTTAGTATTGTTTTTTTTTTAATACAGAAAATGTAAACATTAAACAAGTTCAATGGCGTATTGTAAATAAAAAAACAAAATAGATGTTAATTGATTTAGTATAACAGTCTGCAAGAAATTAATATATAAAGTAGTCTCATCTCAATACAATAGATGTTAATATTGAACCAAATAGATTTTATTATACATATAAAATGGCGAATTATTAATTTCTGTTCTTTATTAACCTTAATTTACTCATAATCAACATACAAATAAATTGCAAAACCTCTGGGTAGGGCTCTCATGGATTGTTTACAAGAAATTTTGCAATTACCCTAGAAAATAACTTTCTGAGGGAACTTGGAATCTATTTTTAGGAATCTTTCTCACAAGTGTTTAAAATAGATTAATTTGTTACATTTTTTTGGGGAAAGATTCAAAACCAAGTGTATATGATTTCAGTCACTTAAGTAGTAAGTAACTGATGATGGAGAAATAATTCATATTGCAATAAGATAGATACTTAAGAAAAGCTATAAGTGAAGTGCTTTTTTTTTCTTTTTTTTCCCCCTTTTTTTTAGCACTTGTTTCCAATTATGATATCAGTATTGGTTTCATTTCACATTTATTAGGGATTTTATCTAAGAATGCATTTTGAAATTTGTTTTATTGATATATAATGTATTTAAAATGTATATTATTGTTGTTGCATTGTTAATCTTGTTCTATGAACCAATCAGTAAAGTTTATCTTATAATGGATTAAGATTTTTTTTTATTCAGTTATGATCTTTTTTTATTTTATCTACAAGATGGCTTTAATAAATTTCCAGATACTTTTTTTTGTATGGGCATTTTTGTTAATAGTATACACATGAAACTCTAGTCCCCTTTAAAGTAATCTCCTCCAGCTGTAGTGCACTTGGTTTAATGTTCCAACAACCTCTGCAAAGCCCCTTGGAAGTCTTCTTGTTTGACTGTGTCAATCACTTATCACAACCTCTTTTCATCTTAATCATTTGCTAACGAGCTTAGAAAATGACCAAAAGTTACAAAGATCTAGGTTTGAATTTTAGTCAAATAATCTGTGGCAAAGATGTTCTCTGAACCTCTTGAGATAAACTTAGCATAAATCTTCAGTTCCTTGCAAATAATTGTGACATCAAACTGTACACTTATACATGAAATTTTTTATTTGGACAATCAACTTCTTCCTTACCTCTGATCATCTCTCTGCGACTTCCTTGAATATCTGATGCTGCTCAAAACTGATGCTCAATTTGTGTAAAATGGTCCAAAAACTGTCTGAAGCATTCCATACGTTTCTGTGGTATTTTTCAAAGTTTAATTTTATTGCATATTTGTCCAGATTGTCTTTTTGAAATTTGCCAACAATCAGGCTTTAGTAAGGTGTATTTTAATTCCTGGTATAACTGATTATTTGAACCTGAAATCATAAAAATTGGTCAGTCATCTCATAAGATGTAAGCAATAACATACTGAATTTTCAAGAGTCTAAGGCAATTTTAAATGCCTGTAGAATAAAGTCTGGAAACTTATTAAAGCACCTCATAAGTTTCAAGTTGCCTTCATTCATGATTCTCAGTTAAAATTACTGCCTACTTTTATTGGAGGAGTGGTTTACTTAATTGCTATTCTTTCATTGCTTAAATCTTTTGTGGTTGTTGGCAATTTCTTCTTGTTTCTTTTTAAGACAAACCAGCTATACAGATACTTTTACCTATGCAACAAATTCAAAAACTAATTACAACTTCTTTTTAGATAATGAACTCAATTTCTGTACTTTTCTTTCATTTTGTTTTACTAGGCTATGTATTATAGTTTCTATTTTTGAAGCTTTTCTTGCTAGAAACCTTTTACATAAATATTTTATTTACTAGAATTAAATATCAACCAACACTAAATTATGTTCAATTAAAAATAAAAATAAACATTCATTTTAAAATGTAACATTTTATAAAAATAACCTATAACAGTTTATTTTTATTGTTTTTCATAATCCTTGAGATGAGGTATGATTATTAATTCTGGGAGTATTTTTCAAACAATATGAAAATAAAGATGAGGACAATTGTCCGAAAAATACTCCTAGAATGATTAGTTTATTTTTAGTTGTTATTTTGTATATGTTGCAATGAATTGTACTTTAGTTACCCAAATTGGAAGAACTATTTTTTTTCTTTACAATGATGTAAAATATTAACTGTAAATAACATGAAACAAATTTTTGCATCATTTAAGAATACCAATTTTAAATGTCACTGTCAACTTTAAATGAGAATTAGTTTGAAATTGAATAATTACTAAGATTCTAAATTTGAAACATTTTCTTATGTTGAGATATCATTTGTCTACTGCTCTTCTTTCTCCTTCCATCATACGCTTGAAAGAATGGAGAAAAAGCAGATTCCTATGTGTTCGGCAGATTTCTTTTTTTTTTCATTTAATTAATTTCTCATAGTAATCTGTTCTATTTGGCAGCAGCTGCAACCTGCTAGTCCGACCTTTACTCTAAAGTTTTGCTCTATCAAACCTAAAGCCAAACTTGAAGGCAAATCTGATTTTGCTAATTTCTCTTTTCTTATCCTTTGATTCTGTTATGATAAACAATAAATCTTTTAATTATTATTTTTATTTTTCAGATAAGCTATCATAATAAAGAAATTTACTTTTTTTTTTTAACTTTTTCCCTCATCTTGGTGATTTGATGTTTTTATACACAACGTTTCGGCCTAGTGACCCTCAGTCCTTCTTCAGGTGTTTTAATTGCAACTCATTATAATAGTGATAATGATGATCTCTGCGGTTCCAAGTTAGCATTGTCCGAAAAAAGCGGTTAATATTCCTACCCAAGGAACCTAAGGGTTAACTGGTTACATTAAATGAGGATCAATATACAACAACTATAGAATACAGTAATTACTAGGGATTCAATAACAAGACTCAGCATCCCTATCTAGAGTTGAGTTGCAATTAAAACACCTGAAGAAGACCTGAGGATCACTAGGCCAAAATGTTGTGTATGAAAACATCAAATCACCAAGATGAGGAAAAAAGTCTGAAAAAAAAACATTTAATAAATCTTTTATTCACACTATTCTTCTACTATTATAAGGATTGTGTTGATTGTTTTGACTGATGTAAAACTCCTTAATTTTATATTTCTGCCTTCTTTTTACTATTTTCAAAAACCTATCCAAAAAATAAAATCACAATAATAATTTTAACCTTTAGTTTAATTTCATCCTGTGGATAATAACACCTAAAAATGATTATTTTTATGAGAATATACTGAAAAATAGAACCTTAAATTAGTTTCAAATTGTAGTATTTTGTTTGAAAAAAAAAGGAATAATAATAAAAATACAGAAATATTTAAATGATCAATTTTAAATGAATTTTTAAGAAGAGATATTTTTAATCACTACCAAATAGTTCTTGTTTTTGACTTGTAATTCTATAAGTGTTTGTTTGTTGTGTTTTTACAGCACATTAATCTTTTAGGTCATTTAATGCTGAGATTAATCTTTTTTTTTTTAAGGTTGTTTTTGTCACACATAGTTTTTTGAATAACACAATATGCTTTATTCATCCATAGCTGGAGGGAAAGTGGGGATTCATAGATTTCCTAAGGTCTAAATGTGAACGTAAATGGAATGACTGGGATTCAAACTCTTATATTATGATTCTGAAATCTGGCCACCGATTCAGTGTCTGAAGTGAAGTTTAGCCTATTGGCAATACATGAAAAAATAGAATATTTCTAAATTAAACAAAGTGTCTTACTTTTGTAAAATGCTGTTATCAATTAACAATGCGATCTACTGATGAAAATTAAGACAATAATGAAAAAATGGTAAAAAGATCATTAGATAATTTTTTTTTAAAATTAGATTTTGTTAGGATAATGGTGGAAAATAAATGGATTGGGATATCTTAATATATCATTCCTGTAGTTAACAAACTAGTTGTCTCTTATCAAATGAAACACATATATCTTTCTTAAAATTTTAGTTTTCTGATTTAGCAACTGTAACTAAAACACTTTTAGTCTTCATTAATCAAACTACAACAGTTCTCTGTACCTTTTACTTTTAACCTTCTTGTAAAAAGAAAAGGTACCCTTCCCCCATTGCCTACAACACTTCGTAAAGGCAATAAATAGGGATGCTAAAAGATATCAAGTGGAAATGGATAGCTTCATGGATTACCATGAACCCTGAAAGGCCAATATATTGGCCTAGGTGACCTAGTGAAAAAGACAATAAAACTGATGTTTTGACCATCCATGATATTATATTTACTTGGTGAGCACCAACGCAAGTTTGGCCCAAGGCTATTTTTTACGTGCTCTTACCCGGGCTTATTATATTCACTGAGATGAGATGCTCTCCTGAGTTAATGAGCCCCATCTGCCCGAGGTAGCTAAAGTGAATACAATAGTTTTGACTGGGTTTTGAACTCTCGTTATACGATTCCAGAGCTCGAGCTTTTACTAATGCTCCACCGTCGCTACCCATATGATATGCTAATTTGTAAATTTGCAAATTATGAATCGTCTTTTTCACTACTTATTGCTTTTTACATCAGGCTCTAAAAGTAACTAAAAACTTATTAAAATCTAAAAAAAATTAAAAATATTGTAAAATTATTTTATTAAGGATATGTTTTCTATGGAATTGGTATATTCTGTGTAATAATTTAACAATTCAAATGTCACCTTCAAGTTAAAGACTAGGAGTAATTTTGAATTTCAATTTTTTTATAACCAGACAAATTCTTGGTTCCTATTTTTTCCAGTTACTGTATCCACTTGAAACTAAGGTTAATCCTAGCCGAAGGTGCAAAAACTTTTCCCACCAAATTAATGTGAAATGAGCATTAATATAAGAAAAATGTCATTGTATTATAAGTAGAATGAAGTGTTTACTTTTTGTGGATTTCAGAAATTCTCTCAACTTGGAGGGAGGGGACTAATCTCACTATTAAATTTACATATTTTTATTTGTGATAAAAATTATATTTGAGATTTTCTTATTCTCTATTTGTTACCTTTTAATAAACCACAACTATCTTTATGCAGCTTTATCTTTTAAGTTAATTTATTTTAATGATTGCTAATAGATTTTTTATTGAGTTATTATCAATAATTTGTAGGATTTTATTTTTTTATCAATTTCTAAAAATAGCAGATTTTACAAAAGCCATGAAAAATTCCACCTACTACGCATTTTTATAACCATTTAATGAACTTGACAAAATAAAAAAAAAATAGTTTATGATCATATATTACATGTTTGTAATATGGAGAAACCTAGTCAACCAATAACTGTGTAAGTCAGTTTCAATCATTTCAATCATTGACTCCATACTTGTATTACATCATATTTATATTTAAACTTTAAATTGTTAGTATAAAACCTTTTTTTTTCGCCAAATTTTTCTTTTTACTTTTTTTTTTTAATCAAACACATTAAATATTTTCAATAATAAATCAACATTGATATGATTTTTATTTGTAAATAATGTATTAAAACTAAAATATGTATTGCAATAACACTGAAAATGTTAAAGAGTTGTTAAATATCCCTTTGAACAACTAATTCTTTCATTGACACAAGATTAACTTTCTCATTGATTTTAAGTATTAGTTTATTAGAATTCTTAAATCAGTAGAAAATATTATTTTGTAATATTTGTACAAATATTAAATCTAATCAGGAAATATGTATTTTTTTCTTCATAGGGAAGGGAAATATCTCTTATTTATTTTGTTCTTTCTTATTGATGTCATGCATGTATAAAGTTTAAGTTTTTTGTATTTCATATAAAAAATCTCAGTAGTTATAGTTTTATAAAGGATTGGCTTTGTAAGAATTTCTTTAGACCATATTTAAAGATCTGGCGATATAAAGTGACATAAAGAAATGTTGAATCCAATGAAAACTTGCTGTGTATTTAATAAAAATTATGTATATAGGTTGAGCTTATGTGAATTTATTACATCGTCTATGTGAATTTTTCAAAGTATATCAAACCTTCCTTTAAAACTAAAAAATAAAACACACAAAATCTACAGAAATTTATAAATCCAAAATAAAGAATATTTTCCTAGTTTATAAGAATTAAGGCTTACATTGAATTAAGATTTTTATATTACGTGTAAGTTGCTAAAATTGAAATTTATCTATATAAAAAAATCAACAAAATGCCTTTTACATAAGCTATGAAAAAATTAAAATTTTATGTTTATTTATATTATAAAAACTGCATATTGATAATAGACAAATTTACACTAGAAAATTTGATTTAAAAAAGAGTTGTTGAAAATTTCATTTCTTGGAAATTTATAATTTTGTTCATATTGCTTTAGATTCTTGGTGAATAGTAAAAAAGAAAAAACTTGTAATCATGAAAGATTTTAATATATATATATAATTAAATTAAATAAACAAAGTTTGGATATACATAAAGGCTTATCAAAGAAGGGGGAAGAAAAGTAGGGAACAATAAAAGATCATTAAGAAGAAAAATAAATTAAGAAATAAAAGGGGAATGAATACAATATATATATATATAAATATTATATATATATAATGTGTGCGTGTGTGTGTATATATATATATATATAATGTGTGTGTGTGTGTGTATATATATATATATAATGTGTGTGTGTGTGTGTGTATATATATATAAGTATAATGTGTGTGTGTGTATATATGTGTATGAATCCTACATTTAAGAAAAATATTTCTTAATGATTTTAAAAGAAAAAAATACTGTAGTTGTAATACTAATAAAATGTTAGTTTCCAGTTTAGTATTTTTTTTTTACTTTTTAAAATTCCAAATTGTCATATCAGCTTAACACATTGGTGATGAGAAATGCACATATGTGCTTGCTTTTTTTTTTTTGCTTACTACTTTGTATTGATAAGGACTATCTCTATGCAGCTGCTTCTTTTTATCATCACTGACATTATAGCCAGCAACTTGTCTTTGTCTAGGCTTATTGTTTACATAGTAATTGGCCGACCTGCTTAGTAAAGTAAAAGTTCTGCAGTAGAAAAAACAAAATGAGATGTAGGATTTGTTTTTACTTGGCATATAACCATCCTGTGCCAATTTTGACTATTTCCAATAATTGTTTTTAATTTTATTTTCTAACCTACAAACTTAAATTACTTCCTCTTGCCTGATATTGAACTTTTTTAGTTTCTCTGTTAAATGTTATGGTGTGCTTTTGGTGACAGAAAATACATGGCTTTTCTTGTTGTATGTTTTTGTTTTTGTTTTTGACTTTTAAATATACTCAATTAGATATCTTGGATAATAGTCTTTTTTTTTTCCTTAATTCATTTAGAGATTTAGTTATGTGATAATTTCAAAATAGGTATAACATTTTTAAATCCTTTAACTTAACAATTTTTATTAAATTTAAGAACATGACTTGTAAGTTCAGTTTTTAATGCTTATTGTTTCTTTATTCTATTTTGAAATGGAATTTGTCTCCTTCAATGATCATTTAGTTTTTCATTTTATTATTTTTTACAGAGTATTTTAATAAATATGGGAATTTGAACAAAAATTGATAGAAGGAATCATAGTAAAGGATATCATGATATCAGTTATTTTTATCCTTTTTTTATACATAAAAATCTTTACATATTTAATGTAAAATAATATTTTATTTTTCCTTTTATTCTTTCAGGATTACCTGATCCTTTTGCTAAAATTAGTGTTGATGGATCTGGCCAGTGTCACTCTACAGATACTTGCAAAAACACACTTGATCCAAAATGGAACCAACATTACGATTTGTAAGTAAAACTCAATTTAAATCTATAAACCATTAGTAAGAAAATAAAGATTTAACTTTTTTTTATGAATAGTTCATTACATGATTTCACAATATGACACTTTTGGTCATAGACAGCAAAGTGATTGGCTTCTGTTTACTCTAATAAAATTCAATAATTAAGTACAAATATACTGAATTTCAAAAGTTTTATTGAATTAGTTTAAAATATCTGTTGTTGATTTTGTCAGTTAATGTTTCTGAAATTGTTGAAAGTACATCTTTTAAATGTCTGAATTTTCTTCATTGTCAACTTATAAATCTATCATTAATTTTTCTTTTAATCATTGAATCCTTTGAAGAGTTTCTCTATTAAAATTGTTATAAAACTTGATGTTTAAGTACATTGACTCATTGAAAGAGTTATTGATTATTCTATTGTTACATTACTACTTATAGCTTGTGATGATGATTTATACTTAACATAAAAACACCTCTCAGATATAAAGGAAAGCTATAATAGCACAAGGTGCTCATATTAAAAAGGGAGTAGACATGTTAAAAAAAGGGGGCATGTTAAAAAACAACAAAAAAAAACACTACACTATGATGAGTGACTATGACTGACTTGTTTGTCCACTTGGTGTGTGTGTGTGTGTGTTTTACAATGTTTCTAGAGAAAAGGTGCCCATCCTTCTCCAAATGAAATTTGAGTCTGTTCTTTGTGATTTTTTCCCCTTTGTTAATAGAGTAAAGTTTCCCCTCTTTTTTTCTCTTTACAATTACTTGATTCATATGTTAATTAGAAAGAATTAGCTCCAACATGGCTTCATTGAAGAATTTTTTTTTCTTTGATGAATAAAGGAGAAAATATTGTTAGGGTTTAAAAGGAAATTTTTTCTCTTTAACTCCAACATATATTTATATATAATTATTTAAGTTTTACAAGACATATTATCTTTATGTACCTTTCTAACTTTGGTTTCCTAAACTGTTCTTTAGCCAGTAGAGAGGCTGATAATGGAGTTAAACAAAATAGTTTTTTGTTTAGGAGGTTTGGATTAAAGTCATAACACTGAATTTTTCTTGTCTAAAAGCTTATAAAATAAAAACTTTAACAAATAAGGCACACTAATATTAAAATACAACCATTTAAACTAAAATGTGTTTTCCCACTATTGTAATTTAGTCATTCATTTAAAGTGCAGTATTCAGTATATAAAATCTTCTACCATTATAAAGAAGATATCTTCCAACATAAAATTGTCGCGTTAACATAATTCCTTATTTGTATTTAAAATTGTTTTCATTATTCATTCATTACAAAATGCATCCTTTATTTTATTCTATTTTTTGGTCATTTTAAGTGTTTGCAAGTCTAGAATTGTAAATTATTCTCCACTGTAGTTAAATAACAGTTGAACAACTGAGTCTTCCCTAAAATATAAAAGCAATGTTTAATTTATATAAATTTGAATAACTTTAAACTGCTTAATCAAAACATTTCTTAGTCTTTTGAGTTTTTTTAAGACCTAGAATATATCAATTGGTGTGAAAAAGAAACAATGAAACGAGTAAAATTTGTCCATGCTCCTATACAATAGAATAATTTGTTCTTAAAACCTGAATAACTAGCTATCATTCTTGGAATTGTTTTCCAAGCTTATAGCCTTTTTGATATTTACTTTATTTTCTTAACTACAAAAGTTTCATGAATAAATTTTTTCATCTTCATTAAATCTTGTCTTCATTTTATAATCTTAGAAGAAGTTTGATTAACAAATTCTAGATTTTGTAATCCCTCAATGTCTAAAATCATTCTTTTACAAAAATACAAATAAAATCAAATTCTATCAAAAAACTCGTTAAAGTCTAAGTAAGATAACAGCATAATATAAAGAGTTGTTGAAACTTTTTCTACTTTGAAAAATTCAAACATCATTGTGTTCAAGTGTATACTTCATTTTTTGTGATTTTAAAAATATAGTCCTAATAGAAAAAAAAAGTTCTGTTGCAATTTTATTTAAACTAAAATTGTAAAATATGGTGAATGTTAATCTCTTTATAAATCCATTTTTGTAGACAATTGTTCTCAACCCGCAAAAACTTAGTTAAAAAAATAATTGTACATAATATTAGACAATTTTGTATTTAACTATAATAAATTACCTTTTTCTCAGTGTTCCTCTACTACACTTGATAGTCTTTGAATTATCAGTGCTTATGTATTATTAATGTTATTTTAACTACTGATAAATTGGAAAGTCCAATGTTTTTGGTTTTGTTTGTTTGGTATGCAAATTTTTAGGCAAAATTACTCAAATTTAAGAGAATTTGGATTTTAAAAATGCATAAATGAAAAGTTAATAGATTTTTATGGAAATCTTAATTATGGTCTAGATCCAAACTGATATGAATGAAATTTTTAGTCAATTCTTATAAAATTTCTTAGAGGCATTAAATTAAATAGGTTTACATTACCTGAACAAAATTTAGCTGCATCAAAAATTTCAAACTACTTTGCATTTTAATATAAATCATTTTGAAAAAATTTCAATCACTGTAACTGTCATTCCTCGAAAATCAGTTGATTTCAAAATTTAATGAATCAATTTAAAGGAAAATACCCGAGGCCTCCAAAATATAATGCTCTTAGCAGTTATATTCTTTAACCACTCTTGTATTTTTTCTTAATGATTGTCACTTAATGTGCTGCCAAAAAAAAGTTTAAAGAAAATGGAATTTGCACATATGTGTTCTCTGCTACTATTATTATTATGTTGGTAAAAAAAAACCCTAAATGGCAAACAGCATGGTTTAAAGAATTAGCAATATTGACATTTGAAATTGTTTCTTTATTGTATAGTTTATATTTTTCCTTGATGTTGACTTGTTCAGTTGGGTGCTTCTAAAAAAAGTAGGGCACCTTCAATCGTCAATGCAGGAAATCAAAAATAGTGCTATAATCAATGAATTCATATGCATGTTGATACATTGTAGTTGGCTCCTGCTATCTCTAGTCATAGCAAGCAACTTCTCATTTATTGCTCTGATGTTAGAACATAAATCAAAGCAGCCTAATGTGATTAGAATTCCCATACATGCCCTATTCTACTGCAAATATTCTTGCATACGCATGATCATATGTATTAAATGTCTATTTATGTTCCTATGATTCATTCTGTCCTATTCACCATTGGATGATGTTTTTTTTTTTTTTTATTTAAAGCCATCTCCAATTTTTCTTTTTCCATTAAAAAATAAATCATCCTTAAAATAACATAAATGCACTTGCTTCAATCTATTAGATTTTTTCTTGTTACATTATTACACATATACAACAGGGTTTAAATATTATTATTCCACTAGGGTTAAAACCTTTCCTGATGATTAAATCAGTCAAATACTTGTCAATCATTACTGAAAAATACATAGGTGTCTTTGAAAACTGGAAATAAAATGTTCTTGGTTTTTGAAAGAATGTTTCTTGAATTATTGTAATTCTTACTTCTTTAAAATGAGATTTTATTGCACAATGAGTTAATAATATTCTATTCAGGACATATCTGTGCACTTCCCCTTTAAATATAGTCTTGCTTTTTATTTTTCGGAATCCTTGAAATGAGGTATAATCAATTTTATAATCAGGTCAATAGTGATTTGAAATTATTTTTCAGAATCCTTGATAAGAACTAAAGGTAATTTGGTCAAAATGTAGTAAAATAAATAAAAATATAGAAGAGGATAATAGTCTGAAAAATACTTATAGTATTGCTATTCAGAATTTCTATAAGGGATTAATGTAGGGATCTAATTAAATATTTTACAAATTAATTCCCCCACCACCACCCTTTAACATACTTGTGAATATTTAATTACATGTCACATCTTAGGTAACACTTTGATATCTATATGTTGTAATTAATAAGTTACTATTTCTAAAATTTATAATTATATCCTAGGTTGCTCGATTGTCATATAAAAAAGAAAAATATTAGTTTATCTAAATTACTAAAATTGCTTCCATTTGGAGAAAAAAAACTTTTCTGCATTAAAAAGAACTAACCTATTATTGCCATATCAATTATGTTCACAATTTTTATAGTGATGACATAATTTTCTCATATTTCTCTAGGGGTAAAAATTTTTTATTTTTTTTTTAAATATCTTGATAGGTTTCAACACAAAAATTGTTAAATAGTTTTTTTAATTAAACATTGTGTGGGGAGAGAAGGGAATTCATTGGTAATTAGTGACTTGATATGTTTAAGTTTTTACATTTTTATTTAGAAAGCATGAGTGAGTGTTACAATGTCTAAACTTAGATATAACTGGAATTTTGTGTGTGAGTGATTGTTTGTATGTGTGTGAGTAACATCATTCCTGAGATTCCAAAATAGCTTGGACAGTTTTCTTGAAAATTTGTTTCAGAATATCCCCAATGTCAAAAATCAAAGAAAGAAAAAATAATCAGCTTTTAAAAGAAAGAGTGCCATTATGATTATCATTAAAAAAAAAAAAAATTATTATTATGAATACATAACTTTGTCATTGGCCAGTTCTTAGATCGTTTGTTTTGTATGACTTGGTTCGCAGGTTTGAATCACACTTGGGGGTTTGGAAGGGTAACATCATTGCATGTCACTGATGAGATCCAATAAGTTCAGAACAGTTGTTTAGCTCTGTTATAAGTTATGCAAGATTTTCCATTTAATCATAACTTAATAATTTGATAAAAATATGTTTTTGGCCATACCTAAAAGTTGTATCCGCAATACTGGGCTATGCTGCCAGTTATTTATAACTTAAAAATAAAGTTACTGGTGGCCTATTTAAAATTGATTAATATAGGCATGGTTGATACTAAATCTTTTTGTCTGATCATGTAAGTAAAAAATTGATAGCCACCAAATGATATTTAGTCTTCCTACACTATTTAAAAGAATATTGTATGTTTTATATACACAGTTAATTAAACTTCAAATTAGAATAATATTCAGTTTTCCACAAAGTATGGCTATAGTTGTCAGAATTAAATCCTTAAGTGTTTTAACTTGAGTGGTGTTACAAAATTTTGATCATGTATTAACTGATTACGTCTTCATTTAATATCTTTCTTGTCATGAATAAAAATACCATGATAAGATATAAAAAGAAAAAAAATAGATGTATTATAGACCTTGGATAATTGATTTTTGTTTATAGATAAGAAAATGTGTTTTGGTCTTAATTGCAAACCATGTGATTATATTTGAAATACAACATCCAACAGGCATTACTCTCTTTCAGCACCTTTTTACTCTGTTATCAATGTCTTGTGGGTTTTGCAGTGTTGTCTTTCACCTAGATGAGTTATTCAACCAAGTTAACCAGTCTCATCTACCCAAGGTAGCTGAAAGTGGATGTAATGCTTCTGATTGGCATTTGAACCCATATAACACAGTTCTCGAGTCCAAGCTTCTACCACTCTTCCACCTTCATTGCTATTAACTTATAATGCTGTCAGAATGTAATTTCCATTATATATATGAATATATACGCACATACATAACCAAAGTAATGCTTATTGATTTGATTACTAATTAATATATGTATGTTTTTAAAATAAATTTTCCTCGAATGGATTTTAAAAAGATTATTTATTATCATTATTGTTTTTGTTGTCATACTAAATACCAAAACTACCTTTTGTTAAAATAGCACAGCTGCAATGAAAAAAAAAAAACAA
Source organism: Idiosepius hallami (assembly GCA_034780655.1). Classification (NCBI taxonomy): domain Eukaryota; kingdom Metazoa; phylum Mollusca; class Cephalopoda; family Idiosepiidae; genus Idiosepius; species Idiosepius hallami. The sequence goes on from JAUZSX010059398.1 coordinate 15,094, forward strand.
AAAAAAAACAATATCTCTCATCCGTGTGAACTGAAAGTAATTTGATTAAAATGTATTAGACTAATTAATGATTATTATTATTATTATTATTAGACTATTATATCCTCTTATTTAATTTCAACACTGTTTCAACCTGTTGGATGATTTCACCAACCACTCTCCTAATCTCCATTTAAAGTTTGTCTATAGATCAAGTCCATCCTAAGAAATTTATGTCCATGCCAAAGCATTGTTGATTATTGAAGGTCCTTTAAAAGGTATGATAGGGGTTAATCTGTCACTTGCCTACTTTTGGTACACCGATATTTAATGAGGGGGGACCTATGTTTTGAGGCATGTTCGTTCGTTCGTTTGCGTTTTTCTCTGCAACCATCTGTTGAATTTTTCTGAAATTTTGCATGAAGTTGTAACTTCAATCAGGTTAAAAAGTGACATTCTCCGATTTTTGAAAAAAAATCTCGTTAGCCCCCCAGGGGGTAAAAATGCCCTAAAACAGCCAAATATAACCCTTTCCGGCCTATAACTTTTGATCCATCCGTTCAATTTTCTGAAACTTGGCCAAAATGTGGAGGGTATTGTTCATTTCACAAATTGAAAAGTGTTTACCTCGGGAAAAATCTGTTTTGTGTCCTTCGACGACTTTTAGAGCTAAGGGTACCACGCACGCGCGGCTTGTTTTTTCTTTTTTCGGAGAGGTGTTGAATCCGTGTTTTTTTTTTTAATTTTACAAAAAGTCGAAGTGATGAAATTTAAGTTCTATAATGTTTGCTAACATCAAGTTGAAACTATTTGGAGAAGTCTGTTTAGGTTTTTAAATATAAAAATATAAAATGAATTAATTGTAATACATTTTTTATTGTTTATTTTTTTTTTTTTAAATTGAAAAATTGGCTGATATTCACTTTATAGATATTGATAATCTCTCGTAAAAATAACCCCAAAACTGTCAAAGGGGCTAAAAATTTAACGCAATAAAAACATAATTATATAATTAACATTATTACTTGAATAAATGTAATTTTTTTTTCTTTAGGGTGATGTGATGAAAAAAAAATCGTGATGAAAATTCTAGTGATAAATAGACTGTGAAAAATAGTCGGATGATGAATTATCGAGTGATGAGAAGTCGGTAACCAATCTAGGTCCAATTTCGGGTGGATGACCTTAACCTTTTTCTTTTCTTTTAAAAACTATTTACTAATCATCGAGCTGACCGTCACAAAAGAGAATGTTTAACTCCATAGTCAATTAAATTGTCTACAGAGTTAGCCAGCAGTCGAACCCAACAGGCTTTAATCAGATAAGTTGGCTCTTATTATAAGATTAAATGACTGGTAGTCTTGACTGAGGTTATTTTCTTTTAAATCTTTTAGAGAAAATAATGGAACCCCATTTAAACAGAGTGGTCTGTTTGTTGCACCCACAATTGTAAATGGCAATAGTAGATTTAGTTGGTCAGCAGCACCAACCAAGTTTGGCACAGGGCCATTTTTTAAGATGAATACAATGATTTTGATTGGGATTTGAACTCGCATACCACGATTCCAGAGCCCGAGCTTTTACTAATGCTCCACCTTCGTCGCTCAAAAAAAAAAAAAATCAATAATTTTTATTAATATCTTACTACAAAATAAAGGCGGTGAAGTTGAATATTGTTAAAACCTCGGACTATAAAATATAGAATCGTATTACGCAAGTTTTGGTCTAATGAACTCAATTGGTTATGAGCGCAGAGATTGGACCATCCGATTAAATACACAAGGTAAATTTAACCCGACTAATCACAGAGCGAGGCGAGGTGGAGCATTGGTAAAAGCTATAGACAAAGAGGTGGACCAAAGATAAAAGCTCAAACGATGAAATCGTATTACAATATCATATTGGATTTATTCATTTACTCATATTCTCAGACTTTGGTTGGATTCAACTTTCCCCATCTTTACCAGGAATAATGGCACAAGAAAATGCAATAATAATACATAATAAACACAGAAACAAACAAAAAAACTAGCTGACAAATTTATAGACGTTTATAAAACAAATATAACTTTCTTAAGATTTATTAAAAACTTTATCAATACAACATTCTTTTGTAAAACAATGAACCAAATCCATGTTGATTTAATAAAATACAAATTTTATATTGAATGCCAAGACAAACGAGACTCGAAACACAAATCTTTCTAGAAATGAAAAATACTTTTTATTTTACTTTTCAACCTGTTGTTCTGTCGTGTGTGTGTGTGTGTGTGTGTGTGTGTGTGTGTGTGTGTGTGTGTGTAGACCGTGCAATTGTGATTCCTAAATGGTCACCCATATTTGTACTGAACATGATGTATGTTGCTTAACTTCGGTAATCTAACAGAAACCGATGTCTCCAGCAAGACTTGGCCCATCTTAGTACTGAACAAGCTCTACATTGCTTATCTTCAGTGATCTAGCGGGAATCGTTGTCTCCAATGTGACTAGACCATACAAGTGTGATTTCCAAGTGGTTACCCATCTTTGTATCGGACAGGCTCTATCTTGCTTTACTTCGGTGATCTACTGGGAACCGTTGTCTCTAAAGTGACTTGACCCATCTTAGCACTCAACAAGCTCTACGTTGTATAACTTCAGTTATCTAGCGAAAACCGGTGTCTCCAACAACACTTGATCCATCTTATTACTGACCTAGCACTACGTTGCTTAACTTCAGTGATCTAGCCAAAACTGGTGTTTCCAATGTGACTTGACCAATATTAGTACTGACCTAGCTCTACATTGCTTAACTTTAATGAACTAGCGAGAACCGGTGTCTCCAAAAACACTTGATCCATCTTATTACTGACCTAGCTCTAAGTTGCTTAACTTCAGTGATCTAGCCAAAACCGGTGTCTCCAACGTGACTTGGCTGTACAGTCGTAATCACATTATCGAGAATTGAGTCTTTCTTGCAGTGAATCACTTTCCAACTTTTGCCTCAAGCTGCTTCCGAGTATTATTTCCTTTCTTTTCAATTGCCTGATAAATTGCTTTACTTGTCACCAGATTCTGAGGCGTGATCTCTGGCTAGGTTCCCCCTGGCACAGTTACATTACTCAGTGATTAATACACATTAAAAAGGACCCGAAAAAATAATCTAGGAGACATTATGCAAATGGATAAGCTATTCAACCGTTATTTTTCTTCATTGGCCCGTTAAAATATACAGATATAACGAGAAGTGAGTTTATAGGAAAGAGATACTAACCCTTGAAAACCAATACCCTAATGTACATTTCATTAAATAGAATAGATTATCTTTAGCTACAGATGTGGAACTGGCGAGGTAAAGTATTGGTAATATCTTGGACTATAGAATCGTATTAAGTTTAAATCCCAGTCAAAACCATTGCATCTACCTTTAGTTGTCTCGGGTAGATGAGGCACGTTATCTAGGGAGAGCACATCAGCTCGGTAGAGGGTAACACTGATTACAAAAGCCTTAAGAAACACCACTGCCTTGTGGGCTTTGTTACGACAAAAAGACTAAGAGATGAGAATTCTCACTCCAAATTCTACTGCTGCCTTGCATTCTTCCTTCGGAAGAGGGCTAGCCTTCGCAGAGCCTTGTTACGACAAAAAGGCTAAGAGAAGGTATCTCTGACTCCAAATCCTATTGCTGCCTTGCAGTCTTTCTTTGGGAAAATGCTAACCTGCGCAGGGCTTTGTTACAGCAAAAATGCTAAGTAATGGGAACTCTGACTCCAAATCCTACTGTTGCCTTGCAGTCTTCCTTCGCAGGGCTAACCTCCAAACCAGGCGAATACAAAAACAGCTACGAAATCCATCAATTTACAGAGCATACATGAGATAATCACCCTATTTTAGGAAGTCAGATTCAACAGATTTTCCCAATTTACAAAATTGTGGACTGGATTTACTGCTGCCAGCATTGTTGCTACTACTATTTTTGTCGCTATTGGGATAGTTGGATAAATTACTGTTCTGAATTAGGTTTATTTTTCTGAGGTTCAACTTTATACCTAGGAAAATGACACATGTACAAAGTCTATCTATCTAGTTATCCATCCATCCACCCATCCATCCATCCATCTATTCATCTATTCATCCAACCATCCATCTATCTATCTATCTATCTAACAATCTATTTATTACTCTCTCTCTCTCCCTCTCTCTCTCTCTCTCTCTCTCTCACACACACACACACACACACACTGTCTCTATGTGTGTGTGTGTGTTGATATTGATTATGTTTTAGGGTTTCCTTCAGTGTTATTTCTTCGTAAGTAACAGTGTTACAATATCGACAAGAACAAGCTTCAATGAAGGACAACAGAAATTGGTTCAGATTTTGATGGAAACTCGCAAATATTGATCGAGAAACTTTCTAGTTTTTTTCTTTCTATATTTTTCTTTTTTCTTTGTTGTTGTTTTTTTTTTGATTACATAAATTTAATTTTTTCTATTAGTTTTTTTTCTTGCTCGAGAGCTAACATTCCTATTGATTTACCAAATACAAAAGGGGAAAGGTTTTGTTTGTTCGTTGTCGTATAAGAAACGTGTGTGGGTGTATAACAGACACACACGTGTGGCCGCAGATATAATCACACCAGCATGTGCACACACACACACGCACACACACACACACACACACATA
>JAUZSX010059508.1:0-19730 GCA_034780655.1 Idiosepius hallami
AAGTTATGGAACGGTTTCTTTGGCTGTTTCTTCACTCACTGAAGATGACTTCTTGTGGTTGATCTCAGGCTGTGAAATGCAGGCTTTGTCTTTTGGTGAAGATAAAGTGAAGATGCAACATAGATTTGATATTTAAAAGAAACCTAACTAAACTTTATTTTACAAAAATTAATTTACAGATACAAAAAAAAAGGGTAATTTAACTTTGGTTAGATAAAAAGGGAAGAACTACTTTAATCTTAACTAATATAAAAGTCTTGCTGCTAGGGAGGGGGGGCAGCAGAGATTTATGTGTCCTCCCCACATGACGTCCAGTGAAAAGGTTCAAACAAGGGAATCATGGGTAGGGGATCAGGAATGTATCACTATGCTGGCCATGTCCGATGGACAGATCACAGCTCAGAGAACATTGCGCAATTCACAGGCACGTTTAACAAATAGGGCAACATATATATATAAAAGGTTTGTTAAATAACTTTTGAGAAAATACCAGGAGAGATAATTTTTTTTTTTTTCACAAGCTCGCTACAAAGCTTTTTCTTCTTCTTCATGCATCTCTTCTAATCTTGGAAGACCTCCTCAATTTCCTTCTTTTGTAATTTCCCTTGAGGTAATTTGCCGATGCCTCTCTCAGCTTCTCTGTTGACTGAATTTAGATTCCCCTGAGCCTGTCTTTCAGTCACATGATGCTAGGTCAAAGCTGTCGGGGGGGGGTTTACCAATTTTTTTCCCCTGTCGATCATCCTGGTATGTTCAATAAGTATTGAGAAAAATGTCAGGAGAATCATTGATCAGATCTTTGGTCAAAACTGTCGCCACTGCACCAATACTAATACTAATACTAACAGCTTCAGATATAATCCTCACAGTTATCCGAAAGTCTTGCATCAGTAATCTTTGCACTTTCTTAATGTTTTTCTCGTTGTGTGCACTGTTCAATCCTCCAGATCATGGTTCATTTTCAACCTGTTCATTTCCCTCAGAAAATCAATTAAGCCACCAATAGAAACTTACTTGATTCATCCATCAATCCCCTTGGGCCTCAATTGAACATTCAATAAACTTCTCATTTAATGAAAAACTATTTTTGTACCATCACTCTGCACAAAATTCCTCTACCAATTTTTGGTCATGGAATTCAAACTTGTCGCAAGCTTTTTAATCAGGTTTTTTGTCAGAAATTTAGCTTAAGAAGTGAAAGTAAGATTAAACCTTTCTAGTCTGTACCAAACTAATCTGCTAATTCTTGGGTAATCACTCTAAATTTGATACATGGATTATTTGGACGTGGGCAACATTTTCTAATGGATTTTAAGCTGAAATAAAAGCTGTTTAAATTTGGAATCACATCAAATACAAATCAAAATAAACACACAAATGAGCATTCAGATTGAAATTTACAATTATTCAGATCACTAAACCTGCATATATAGTGTAGTGTATACAACTTTCTTACATAATACACTTGCTCAACTACCTTTGTAGCAAGTTGTCGCCACTTGAGCAAAACCTGCAATATAATAATTTGTCTATAAAAGAGTGGTTTGTGTGTGTGGAAGTGTCTGTACCAAACTACTCTGCTAGTTTTGGGTCTACGGGCTTGAAATTTGATATATGGGGTCAAGAAGTGAGTTTAAATATTGTCTATTGAATGCTTCCTTCGCTTTGACTTAAGTCTTCTTCATTCTCTTAATGCATTACTCACTGTAGACCTTTTGATAACTTCTAATTCTTATTTTAAAACTCATCAGCCAAATCCAACTTCCATTATGAAAACATGCGGGGAGAAGGAAACCTAAGAATAATTTATTAACATAGTTAATATTTTTACTTAACTCAAGTTAAAGGAATCTGGAGAACTTGGAATTTCTGCGAATATTCCTTATTTTGAAGATTTAAAAGTTCTACAAAGCTTTTTATTTTAATGAAAAACTCTAAACCAATTATAAAAAGATAATTCTACAATACACCATTGCAAGTTTTAAAGATGTTCGCAGCAGCAGCAGCTTCTTCGAACTTTTATTTACTTTTTAGTTATTTTAACAACTTTAATTTTTCTAAGTAACCTAAATTCTTTAATTTAAATTACTTAAAACATATCTACAATTTCTTGGTGTGCTAATTAAATTTAGTGTTTTTTTCTTTGCTAAAATGTTATTCCTGAAAATAATTTAAAAACTATTTCAAATGAATTGATTTGACTTCATTTTTCACTCGAAAAAAAAATTTTTTTTTCAATTTGGATTAAATGTTTAGAATTTAAATCGATTATTTAATTTAAACATGAAAAACGCGTAGGATCAAAGTTGAAATTTTGACAATGTAAAAAAAAATATTTAATTTAGAATTTTATTTATTACAGAATTAAAAAAAAAAACAATATTTCTTGAAAACAACAACAACAACAACCGGTTTTTAGCTTACTAAGTTAATGGATAGTATTTGTATATTTATTATTCGGACTTTGGTCTCAATCTTTGTATTGTTAAATTTGAGAAAGAGGCATAGTTCGACTAAAAATAAATACATTTACAAATTATTATCAAGGATTCTGATAAAAGGAGAGTAATTACTTGTTTGTCTCCCTTTAAAAGGACATTTCAAGTGGGACAAGAGCAAAGAACAGTTATCTCCCTTGAAAGTTTGTTTAGAGAATTTTGGAGTCGAGAAAAGGAAGAGAGTTTAAAGAAAGAAGGACAGACAGGGAGCAAATCAGTCTTGCAGGGAGGGACCCTTAAAGACATTGAAGAAGAAGAAGAAGCGACGGTCACGATAGAAAACCAGCAGCAAAATTGACAGAAAAAGAAAATAATGAGTTTTTAGAACAGAGAATTATTGAAACTGAAAAAAATTGCATCTTTCAAATCCGAAATTTAGACAAATTTGTTAAATCATCTCAAAATTTTCTTCCTTCGAATTTCATTAATTAATTAATTTTTCTTTAGTTAATTAATTAGTTAAGCAATTAGTTATTTACAGACAGACTTTTTGATGAAAATGCTGTAGAGAATTTCCGATAAAAAATTATCTATTTCGATTATCGTTTGTTGTTTTCATAAAAAAAAAAAAGAAACGAAAAAAGAAATCAATTTTGTTTCTGTTTTCGGTCGACTTTTTTGACTGCTTTTAAGATTTTTGGTGTTAATTTGGGAGTTTGTTTTTTGGTAAGTATGTTTTCTTTTTAGTTAATTTATTTCATTTATTATCTAATATCCTTGTTTAAAGAATGTTTTAAACAATACAAAAACAAAAAGATTAAATATTTAATCTTTTTTTTTTTAATTTTCAATTTTTGGATTTTTTAAAATTTGGTTTTAAATAAACAAGGCTCTCCTCCATCATCTCTCTCCTCGATTGTGCCGACATTGGATTATTTTCAACTGAGGGTTGATTACGAGTAGTTACTAATTTATTTCTAGTTTGATGGGGGGGGGGATAGATTACTTTAACATTGAAAAGAACTTATTTCGAATTGGAGTAGGGTGGGTGAGTACCTATGTGTTGGGTTGATATGGGGTAATGATGATGGGGTCCCCATGCCAAGAAAAATAATGGGTTCCTTAGTGGGTGTGGGTGGGTACCGACTGCACACGCACGCATCGACACAACACGCACACCCACAGTGCATGCACTCACTGAGTGGATAAAATGCAACTGCACCCAGCAGAAGTTTTCTCTTAAATTCTATTTATTTAAAATACTTAAAAAAAATAATAATTTTCGCCAAGCTCTCTCGGTTGCAAACTTTTAAATGGATTTAAACAACAACCACACATTAACATGGAAATCATTGTTCACTTTTTGTGTGAGGATTATTTTGTATTTTACATTCAATACTAACAAAAGTGCAAAATCTGCAATCAGCATTATTTGATGCTGATTTTTAGGACTTTTTTTTTTATTCGACCGAAAAAAAAAAAAAGTAAAATAAAAATCAAATTCCAATAATTCCTCCCTTTTCGATCTTACAAATACTTTGTTTCTGGTTTTTGTTTATATTTACTTAGTTGAGCAGCAGCAGCAGCAGCAGCAGACCCCAGTTTGGGGTTGTTGTTGTTGTTGTTTTTGTGCCCCCCCCCTCTAATCCCCCTTTTTTTTTAAAGGGATTTTGTTCTGTTTTTTTTTTATATAAACATCTTTTTTTTAAATCACCATTTATTTCTTAATTTCTATTTTTTTTTTTTGTTTGTTAATGAGAAACTGTTTTTCTTTTTATGTCTCTTGTTTTTGTTTTGATTTTCTTGGACAAAAAACAAAAAAACGTCGAGGATTTCCTACTTAACCTTGAAAAATGATTTTTTTTTTTTTTGGTTCATCCAAAATAGAGGAGAAAAAGGCAATAATAATAATGATAATAATAAAAATAATAATAATAATAATAATGTGTAGTAGTAAAAGAAATAGTTTATTTTCTAGCCCCCCCCCTTCAGCCGTGATCTCTCTCCCGAGACCTACAGTGGGTCTTCTTATGGGTCTTCTTGTGGGTCTTGTCTCTCCTCCTCTGCCTTCTTACATTTGCTTCTTTTATTTTATCAACAAAAATATTTGTCTCATTTTTTAATCCCATTTAATTAAATTATTTTAAACTTATAGATTTTTTTTGACAAAGAAAAAAAGGAATGGAGAAATTAATTTTGTAATTGATTTATTTTTCATTTCTTTTAGTTTTTTGTTCATTAAAAACAAAAAGATCGAATTAAAAAAATCTAAGATCCTTCCAAAATATAATTTGACATTTTTTTCTTGTTTTTCTGAATTTTGGAAGAAAAACAAGAAAAAAAATCCTTCAAAAATTTTTTTTACAAAAACAGAAAATTTAATTTTTTTTAAATAATTTTTCTTAAACAAAAAATTACTTTTTACACTCTTTATAATTTTTTTTTTATTGTGAAAAAAATTTGCAAAGTAAATTTATTTTCATCCTTTTTTTATATATTTATTTGTTATTAAAACATATCAAACACAAAAACACCAACAAAAATCGGTTTCAGTTTTTGTTTTTTGTTTTTTTTTTTGGGGGGGGGGTCTATAAATTACAATCTGGTTTTATTATTTGTCTCTTTTTTTTTTCATAAAGAATATTGAATCAAAATTCTTATTTCTTGGGATTTACACAAATTTCTAGTTTTTTTCCCTTCTTTTCTTGTTCAATGATTTCGAAATTAAAAAGTAAATTATTTAGGCCGAGTTTTTGACAGACATTGAAAGGGGGAAGAGGGGGAACACGACGGGATCGCACCATCCACCACCACCACACACGACACCCACATAGAGAACAGAACATGAAGAGTCCCGGACAAACACACAGTCACACACATCATGCACCACCACAGAACAGACAGGGAGGAAGAGGGGGGGAACACCCCGGACGACGATAGGCACTCCACACACACACACTCACTCTTGTGTTGGTTGATTGTTCAGATTATTTTACTCTTTTTTTATTCTTGTTAAAATAGAAAAACATATATGCCTACATACATATATATATGTGTGTGTGTAAAAGAGAGAGAGAGTTTTTATCTCCGTTGTTAGTGTTTCCGTTTCTTTCTCTCTCTCTCTCCATCCCAAATGAAATATGGCTTGCTTTTCTGTCCTCCTGTTCTCTGTGAATGGGTGTATATGTGTGCGTGCCCTTAGTGAGAGGGTGTGTTGTATGCGTCTCCATCTGTTCGGTCTCTCTCTTTCTCACAGGACACGATGTCCCGTCTTTCTTCCTTTCCGTCTCTCTGTCCTCATTCCGTCTCTTTCCATAAACGGTCTACGTGATCATCTACACGCACACAATCACAGTTTGTGCTCCCTTCTACTTCGAGTTGTTGTCGTTGGTGGTGTCGTGCGTGTTATGTCCGTGGGGGGTGCGTGTTGGCTGTTCGTGTTGGTAACAGCAAGCAGGAGATTTACTTGATTTTCCACCAAGTAGCAAAAACAAAAACACGAAAGAATCTGTCCGTGGTTGGTGGGTGCTCTCTGCTGAGGCCCAACTTTAATAAGCCTTCAAGGGTCTGTCCGTGGTTGGTGGGTGCTGTTGCAAGACCTTCTTTAAAGAAGGTCTTGGCTTTAGAGGCCCAACTTTGATAAGCCTTCAAGGGCCTGTCCGTGTTTGGTGGGTGCTGTTGCAAGACCTTCTTTAAAGAAAGTCTTGGAGAGGCCCAACTTTGATAAGCCTTCATGCTCCTTCCCACTAGGGATTAAATAGTGAATCCTTTATCATTAAAAAAAGAAGAAAGAACATTTCTAAAAAATACTTGTTCTCAGCATTAAATGACTTAAAAGTTTGATATGCCATAAAACAAAAATTTAATCTTTTTTACTGCATTTCATTTGTGAAAATCTTCCTACGTCATTAAATCAAATTGTGAAGGAAGCTCTAATTTTAAGAGCTGTAAAATTGTTTTTCTGTTGTTTACAAATTTATATTTATTTGCTATATAAAGGCATTGAATGAATATCAATTCTAAGGGGGAAATATTCGGGTTCCAGGTTCAATCTCACTGACTAAAAATAACTTAGATTAACATTGATATTATGCAAATGAGCTGACCAAAGATTTCTAATCCCATTGAAGTTCAGCAAATCCTCAAACAACACCAAAAAAAGCCGTCCTTCTTGCAGTTTAGGGAATGAACGAATTTGAGCTTTGAACAGAAGAATAACACCGGTTGTTATTCGACAATTTGATTGGCAGATGAAAGTCATGAAAATGACTTGAATTAAACTAAAAAAATAAGTTTAGTCACAAAATGACGTTATTTTCATCAAATTGCTGAGGTACAACCACCAATTTTCCTCTGTACAAAGTTCAAATTCTTCCATTCCCTAAACTGCAAGAGGATCAAAAAACCAAAGGGTTCATCCAGTCAAAAAATTTCTTTAAAAATAAAGAAGAGAATAAAAATTAGATTAATCCTAAAACTTTATCTTGTAAAAAACAAAAAAAAAACCCATTAAGGGCAAATCTGAGATGTTTTAAACTTTTAGTTCAAAAGTAAATCCCTCAGAACAAAGTTTGAAATGTTGTTGTTTCACAATTCCAAAATCCTTTCTTTTTAACAAAAAGAATTTCTAAACTGATCGAAGCCCAATTCCAATTAATGCATAAAACTTGTGTCAAAAAAGCAAAACAAAAATCCTTTTAGAAAATGGAATTTTATCAAGGATTGTTTTTACATTTGTTGATTGAATTTTCTAGAAAGATACAAATTAGTTATAACAAAACTTGAGCTCACTAATTCACAGCCCTAGTTTATATACGGTTAAGTTATGTTGGGCATACTGGTGCCCATTATATCACCAAAGTTAAGAAATGTCGAACCTGGTCAGTAGTTAGATGGGGGACCATTTAAGAATACCAGGTACCGCATCTTTTACTGGGACGGGAAATACCCAGGTTAGTGTCTGGGGGCGTGGTTAAACTACTGGGTTGATGCATCTTAAGTCTATGATTAAACAGGTGTCGTACACCTGTGGCTGGAGACCACTTGTGAAGTTCAAATTTCCATGAGACTCATCACTGAATCATGTGTGTTTAGTCGGTTTAATCTGTAGGGGTCAGTATGCCAATGGCCACCCAGCCTCAGTATCCTCTTTTCATCTTCAGTTTAAAGACTGATAAATATTTGACTTTATTCACGAGGCTTGTTCCAAAAGGAATGCCACTGATTTTTAAAGCTGTTTTTTTAAACAAGTGACCTTTTGTGCTCCAGAAATAATTTTTTAACATTGTCCCCACCATTCTCAGTGCACTTTTGCCAGCAAAGAACAAAGGAGTTCATTTTCAATTCTAAAGCACACTTTATCACTTGTATTTCTGTCACCAGTTTGAAATCAATAAACCTACCACCTAATTGGGCTGACATTCATTGTATCAGTATTGTAAATGTTCATCAGGCGCCAGTGAATGTGTATCAGTTTAATTTTTTCTGCATGAAGGAATTTAATGATATATCTCTGCTTCTGCCACACATCCATGACAGGGGTTGCTTATTAAGAGTGTTACACCATCAATACGGTCAAGACACCAGTTTCCGTTTGATCAGCAAAGTTAAGCAATGTAGAGCTTGTAGATACTAAGATGGGTGACCACTTAGAAATATCAGGTACCGACCATACCAGGCTTGGTGGTTAGTGGCATGATCAGTCAAATGCATAAAGCATTAGAAATGAAAGACCTTACCCAACCCAACTGTCACAGCTATGGAAACGTCCTCAATTAGTGTTACCCCCTAGGGTGAGGACTGGGTGTCTCAAAATAATCTGATACTGCAAAAAACTCTTTAAAAGGAGGACTAATTTAAGCCCGAATGGATGAGGAGAGATCTTCCTGCTTAACAACACCACCACAATCTATATCTACAATTTTCAGGTTATAACACATAAATTCTGTCATCATAACCATGCAATTTGCAATTCCCTATGGTAGAATTTAAAAAAAAAATAGGAGGCAATACTTTCAGAACCACCCTTGTAAATCACAAAAATATTCATTGTAAAACTTGTTTAAAAATTTTTTTTTTTCATTAAAGAAAAAAAATAAGTTTCTGATTTTTCAACATTCAGAATTTATTAGAAAATTTACACCAAATTAAGTTGATTAATCATTTTTTTTTTTTTTTTTTTTTTGTCTATTGTGTAAACCCGTCTGGGTTTTTTTTTTCTTTCTTTCAAAATTTCTTGCCATGTGTTTCAAATAAACGTGAACATAATGACCTTGTAAAAGCCATGTGAATGTAAATGATCTTTTTAAAGACACAATATGGCCGTCATAAAGGAGGACATTAAAAACTTTTGTAAAAAAAACAATCATCAAAAATTAAAAATCACACATTTTAACCTTTTCTTATAATCTTTATTGAATATTTTGTATTATTTCTGATAAATTATATCTTTTGTTTTCTGTTTTATCTTAGTAATGAACTGCTTTTGAAATGGGGTTAGATATTGAAAAAACACATTCTTATCTTATTGATAATAACCTTGAAAAACAAAAAGCATGATAAAGGTTTTTTTTTAAAAGTGCTTTGCAAAAAGAAAAGAAAGAAATTGTATGGTCTATTGAATAAAGAGGTAAAAAACCTTAACATTTTCAGTTCGAGACAAAATCCAATAGTGTAACATGACGACTGACGTTAGTTGTTAATCATTTAAATATTTGACATATTTTATTCATGAATAAAAACAGTTGCTTCTTTACTTCAAAGTCATTTGAATAAGTGAATGCAATCAGATTTGTGGCTCTTCTTTAACAATCATACAAGAAGCAACAACTTTTGACAAAGACGGTAAAAACTTCTTTTTTTCAAGTTTGTTTTATTTTCAATATATTTGTAAAACGGATAATTTCAGATTGAATTCTAATCAAGCAATTATTATTTATTTTCAAAGGAATTTATTTAACAATGTCAAAAGAAAAAGTTTTTTTCAATTCTAGGCGTAAATAATTTTTTAGTTTTTGCTCAAGACAATTTTTTTTTACTTTTAATTTTCTTATTTGGATTGTAAATCCTTTTTTCCCAATCAGGTCCAAATATTGAAGGATTTTAGAATAGGTTAGAAAATTTGGTGAAAATAAACTTCACATCAATTTAATATTTTTATTGGGTGAGCAATGTAAATCGAAAATTTTATTTTGAGGATATTGTTCTGATTTAAGGAAGAAAAAATTTGCTGTGACAACTTAATTAAAAACTTGATTACGTTTTAGAATTTAATGGTAAACATTTGTAGCATTTTTTTTTTGTATTTAAAACTTGGATTAAAATAATGAATGGAAAGAAAATATTTCAACGTCATGAATGGAGAAAAAATATTTAAAAATCAAGATTAATAAAAAAAAAAATTGAGAAAATAATTTCAAATGTGAAAAACTAAAAATGTTTTATTGATAAATTTTAAGAATTTCTTTTAAGGATATAAAGTCAAATGAATTCTTATAAAATGAACATTTAAGATGTTTAATATTTAGGATTCTGTGGCTGATGATATGTATAATGTATGGAGATGTATTTATGTATATTAACACCTGGAAGCACAGATATAGAGCATTACTATTTGGTTTTGAAAAAGTCCAAATTGTAGGAAGTCCAGATTATTATGTTTGGATTTGAGGAATTCTATTTTTTATGTGAATCTTTTTTCTTTTTATTTTCCAGAAGAATTCAAGATGTCTTTGGCACGAAATGTTGTGACGGTGATTAATTTGGGCCGAATGGGTTTCTTGGCTGCTGCTGATTTGCAAACGCGTTACGCTCGACAACATCTGGATTTTTTGGCTGGAAAGCCTGGTGCCATTTCACGTAACGTTCTTTTGTTGGTTGAACACGATCCAGTCTTTACAACTGGCTTCCGTACGGAAGGCTACACATCAGAAGAAGAAAAAGAACTGAAATCGCACGGGGCCGATTTCTATCGCACAAACAGGGGTGGGCTGATCACATTCCATGGCCCCGGCCAGTTGGTTGCCTACCCTATCTTGAATTTGTTGCAGTTCCGTCCTAGTATGAAGTGGTACGTGCACACATTGGAGGAAACGTTAATTGAAACTTGTTCCCATTATGGTTTGACTGCACAAAGGACAAAAGACACAGGAGTTTGGGTGGAAAACAGAAAAATTGCTGCCATTGGTAAGAATAGACCCTTTTTTATTTATTTTTTTTTTCTCACCCTTTTGACTCCAAGTGGCCGATAGATCGGCCCTGGTGACATAAGGCAAAAATGAACACCAATATAGTCGTGTAATAGAACACATTTGAGTGACTAGTTGGTAATTTTGCTAAGTCAGGGTTCTAAAGATTAATGATTGTTCATAAAAGCACATCAAAACAACAAAAATATGGGGGGAGTCCACTTGGGACAGTGGATAGGCAGTCGGACTTAGGAATCGTAATATTTAAGTTTGAATCCTAGTCGTTTACATTCACATTTGGACTAATACCCTTGGGAAATGTATAAATCCCCACATTTCCTACAGTTATGGATTAATATATTAACATTGTGTTATTAAAAAAAACTACGACTGGAGAATGTTTATTAAAAAATATGTTCTTGGCATTAAATGACATAAAAAGGTTGATATGCCATAAAACAAAACAAACTCTTTCACACACGCACACACAAAGGTTCGTAAATAGTTGTTGAGAAAATGAAATTCCTATTCTTTATTTTTTTTTTTTTCTAAATTTTTGAATTTGGATTCAAAATGTCGAGTATTTTTAAAGTTTAGATTGATTAAATAATTAACAAGAAATATCAATAAAATATTGCATTCAATATTTGAGTTTAGAGCCATTTTTTTGTGAATAACAAAAATCATCTGAGTTTGAAATTTTATGAAAAAAAAAAAAAAAACAGATTGTTTAGGTATGGAGAAAAAAAAATTGCAAATTACATTGTATTGTTGTCACCAGGTTAAAAAAAAGGCACTTTTATTAGCTTGTAAAGGAGAAAGTCATAATTTTTGGAAAAAGTTTTGCATACTTACACATTAACGCATGTGTGTGTACACAAACTAACTCTAAAGTCCATGCTTAACCAAGAAATCTAGACCAAAATCATCTCAATATATTTAAACAAAAAGATCAAAGAAATTATTACAAAATCTGCAGCAGATATTTTACACTTTAGGTCTTTTTTAGGCAGACAATTCTGAGCAAAACATTCTAGAATTATTAGAGACTTTATTGAAATTTTGTTTGGTGTGTGTCTATAGAAAATGTGTATCTTTTGTATTTGATAAAAAAAAGACAAGAATTAACTCATTCTTCTTCTATTATTATTTTTTTTTATTATTAAAATTCTTCTTGTTGTTCTTTTGGTGGTCCAGGTGTTCATGGCAGCAGATATATCACAACTCATGGAATCTCTTTGAATTGCAATACAGATCTTTCTTGGTTTCAACTAATTGTTCCTTGTGGTTTGAAAGGAAAACAAGTGACGTCCGTTTCAAAAGAATTGAAAAAAGAAATTTCCATTCAGGATGCAACAAAAACTTTTCTAGAAAGTTTTGAAACAGTTTTTAATTGTCAAATTGAAACATCATTGCTTGAAAATCATGAACACATCTTCATTCCTCACAAAACTTCCTTTCTAACAGACAACGTGACCATTCCTCCTCCGATAACAACACCAAGGATGCAAACCAAACGAATGTTGTCGACTTTATCTAAAAACAAAGAAAAAGATTCCATCATTACAAGAAGGCCAATGTGGTAAAAGTTTTAAAATCTTTTTGGTTTTTTTTAATCCCTTAAAATCCTTCTAAACAAACTGATAATCCATTGTAAAGATATTAAAACCAAATGATTTACTTCATCTTTAATCGTTCCATTCACAAGATTTTCTTTCTGGCATTTTAGTCATTTGGTTTTTTCCAAAACATGACAAGACAATTGGTGTATTTTGAAGGTAAATATGATTTTGTAATGAAAAACTCAAACTAAGATATACTTCATTGAATTTAAATGGTGTTCTCTATCAGGGTTTCATCATTAGGATTGTCAGGAGGACACAAAAGAGTAGAAGGTGAGGTTTGGCCAAGCCAGAAAATGATTAAGATGATTCTGCTCTTTGGTGTCCTCCTGACAATCCTAATGATGAAACCCAGGTAGAAAACAATATTTAAATCCAATACTTGAATATTACGGCCTCTTGCCATTTTCCTTTCAAACTTTGAAGAGTGTTTCCTACCCATTTATAATGTCAAAAACATACAAAAATGTTGTGTAAAAACTAAAATATTTGTAAAAGCAAAAATACTGGATGTTCAATCCAAGCCCAAGCCTTAATCTTGTGACAGAAGAGCTTTTAACGGCTGTCTTTGCCTTTCAAGTGTTGTACTGAAACACAAGGTCACACATTGATGACTTTTGTGGCTTGTTTACAACCTCTGGTCACTAACATTGACATAAATAGATAAGGCTATAGAAATCAAATGGTCCAATCCTTGTAAATAGTGTAAATAAATTGTGTTGAAAAAAAGAACAAATTTGTAAATAAAATGAGGAAATTTTTGCAACAAATATTAAACTACATTCATATCTAGAGAAAATGATGTTCACATAAAACTTGACAAAAAAAAATTGACTTAAAAAAATAAAAGGAAATTCAGGCAAAAATAATTTTAAAATTGGAATCCTTACAAAACTAAGTTGAAAAATGAATTCCTATTTTTAAGAAATGAAAAATTATTTTCATTAAAAAGCAATCCAAATCTGGAAATTAATTTTTTGTTGCTGTGACTGACCATTTCATGCCTCTTAATTTTTTTAAGGAAATTTTTCACATTTTTTATAAAAAAAAAAAATCAATTATATTTTTTTTAATTGAATTGTTTAATAAAGCATTTATCTAAAAACAAAATTTTTTTCTTTTCTTCCTTCATTTTTATAGGGTTATTTTTAAGAATTCATTTCAATGTCTATATTTCAAAAGATTTTCAGTATTTATTAAATAAAGCATATTTTACCAATTTGATACAAAGAGAGGGTGCAGGTGACATTGTGTCACTTGCTGTGGATATTGTTATTGATAATTGTGGTTGCATGATGGTCACACACACTTGGACCATATTGCTTCCACCGTAGGTGAAGGGGCCTGAGGTAAGCACAAAGCAGGTTTCATTGTGCTGTCAAGTTCTTGATACACCAAGACCTGCCTTGTCACCTGCCCGACAAGCATTTCATGCTAGTGGTTTAACTGCACCCACAGACATGATGTCTATTCCCAGCTTAAATTCAGTGATTTTCATGGGAACAGGTGTCTCCAATATGAATTTTGTGTGTTGACATACTAATCTCTGCAGTTTGAGCTAGCCCAACCAGCTATATGTAGAGATGTCTGTCTAACCAAAGACTAAGGGTGCATCTACGGTGCAAAATACAGTACCTAGTGTTCTTAAACGGTCACCCATCTAACTACTGACTAGACTTGATGTTGCTTAACTTTGGTGATGTTGCCTAGATTTTTCAGAAATGAATTAAAGTTTTTTTTGTGGAGGGAGTTGTACAAGAAATGAAATATAAAAGATTTTGATAAAGACTTACAAAAAATGTTGTTTCATTTCGACTCCAAATTCTGTTGCAGATTTGAATGAAATAAAAAATTAAAAAATCATTTCAGTTACAAAAAAAAAATTAAAAAAATCTTCAAATAGAATCAAACCAATATTTTTTTTTATTTTTCATTCATGGATTTTACACTAATTTTCTAAAGTTGTATTCATTTATGGCTGAATAAAAATCTAATAATCCAAAGTAGACCAAAAAGATAAAAGAGACACATTTTATGTCAGTTTCTTAAAAATGCCTCCCATAATCTGACCTTTCTACTGAGTATATAGCAACATTTTTTTTCAAGTTTAAACATTTCCAACAAAAATCATTTTTTTTTTAATCTTAAATTCAAAATCATTGAATTGTAATTTTTTTAGTTTTGTTTAAAATAAAATTACCAATCACGACTAATTTATATCAAGTTACCACAAAAACAGTTTAATTTATTCTCAACTAATTTTAGATACACAAGTCTTAGTACAAAGGTTTACAAAGGCATGATAAGCTAAATGGGTCGTTTTATGACAAGATATTAAATACTAAAGATAGAAAAATTTTGTTGAATTATTCCTGTCAGTAAACAATTTATTCATGAAGATGGGGACTCAATGTCAGATATCTATTTCAGGTGAACCAGTGTAGATGATCAATTTGGATTTTTCAGGATAAACATACAAAACACATAATCTAAATCCCAATCTCAAACATTTCATTATTTTTTCATAAAATCATTTTTTCTTCAACTAATAATCTTAAAGTTTTTGTGTAATTTCTTTACTTTCATATTTTCTCATATATTCTTACCTAATCTTATGTTTACAAAAAAGTATACAAAGTTAAATTCATTAAAAAAAAGAAAATCTTTTTATGTTTAAAGAATTAATATTTCAAAAATTCTTGAAGATTCCATTTTTTTCAAGCCAAAAATGAAAGAAAAATCTTTTCAAAATAATTTTTAGAATTTTAAAACAAAATTATTTTCGTAAATGAACAACAAATATTTTTGGCTTTCATCATTGAAAATTTTTTATCTTTACTTTCAGATATTTTTATGAACTTAAAAGTTGTTAATTAAACAATTTCTTAATTATTTTTAAATCAATTCAACTTGTTTTAAGTGTTCTCTAGAAAAAGAAATATATATAAAAAAAATGATAAAATTCATAATAGGCATTAAAAGAAAAATATGATAAAATTCACTTTACAAACTAAGCAGTTTTATTGGATAAAATTATCTTTAATTGAATCATATTTGGATTCTTTCTAACTTGATACTTTTTAGAAATGAGTTAAAAAAAATAAGACAAACTTACCTTCAGGTTTGCTTATATTTCACTGGAAAAATCGTAAAATCTTCTGCAATATCAACTTGAATGTCAGAATGAAATTCTTTTGCTGTTTTTTGAGCTTCGATTAAAAGTTTTGATACAGAATCATTTTTTGGTTCTTTTTCATTTAAAACCTGAAATTACAAAACAAAACATGGTCAACACCAGGTCACATGAACCCAAATGACCCAAACACGGGTCACATGAACCCAAACTCATTTTCCCATAAAAAAACAAAGACGAAAAAAAGAAAAACATTTTAGAATTAAGTTTTTGTTTTTTTTACCTGTGAACTTTTTGCAAGAGTTTTGTAACGTTGACTGACATGAGTCAAAACCAGGTGTTCAGTTTTCAGTTCAATTGCTAATTTCACTGCCTCACCTGAAAAGGTGCAACAAAAACATTAAATATTTCAATTTGAACACAAATTTGTGATCAAAGTAAATTATCTTTTTTTTTCTTGGGGGGGGTCTTAGAAATATTTTTAGGAATAAAGAATGTTTCCCAAATTTCTTTATCATAGATCCCTCCTCAAAATTAAAATTTTATAAGTAAGTTTAAATTTTAATTGTAGCTTGTTTTAAATGTATATTAAAAAAAATTTAAAAGCTACAATAAAAGTTAAAAACATGAAATTAAAGAAGGACATACACATAAAAAAAGCTATAATAACAATTAAAGCAGCAATGAATATAACAAAATAACCCACAAAGACAGGCACAAAAAAAGACTGATAGTTTGATAATGGAGTGATAACTCCAAAATATTACTTAATTAAAGCAGCAATGAATATAACAAAATAACCCACAAAGACAGGCACAAAAACATCAATAGTTTGATAATGGAGTGATAACTCTGAAATATTACTTAATTAAAGCAGCAATGAATATAACAAAATAACCCACAAAGACAGGCACAAAAACACTAATAGTTTTATAATGGAGTGATAACTCCGAAATATTACACAATTAAATCTTAACGCATCATTTAAGCCTTTATAAC
The DNA here is from genome assembly GCA_034780655.1 of Idiosepius hallami. Classification (NCBI taxonomy): domain Eukaryota; kingdom Metazoa; phylum Mollusca; class Cephalopoda; family Idiosepiidae; genus Idiosepius; species Idiosepius hallami. The sequence continues at coordinate 16,379 of JAUZSX010059508.1, forward strand.
ATTATATTCTATTTTATCTATATCATATAATGCTTCAACGATAATTTATCAAATATATTTAAGACATGATTTAGCTTTTGCTATTCACGGATCTAGCAAAAAAAAAACCTTGGAATTTTCGTCTAAGAGCTTTTTAGTGTTTCCAAGTTATTTCCCATAAAAAAAAAGTATATATGCGAGACTTTTCTAGAATATTTAATGTCAGATGTCATTTATTTCCCAAAATAATCAAACTGCTTGTTTGGGTGTGTGTGTGGGGGAGCATTTAAGTGTGGGAGGGTGTAACGGAGATTGTGGATATATGTAGAGCTTGATGAAATGATTGGCGTGTTAAAGAAAGGGATAAGGACAGGGAGAGAGAGAGAGAGAGAGAGAGAGAAAGAGAGAAAGAAAGAGAGAGAGAAAGAGAAAGAGAACAATTAATTTGTTGACTTTGATAGCATTTATAGTTAGAGCACAAAATATCAGTGATGGGCGTGTGTAGCCTACACGGGGTAGCTCTTAGTGACTGTTGGCTTACTGCCGATGCATCCGCCACATATCGAATTCTATGGGTTATCTACGATCCATTTTTTTTTTGTTTCACTCCGTAGCAGCTATCTGAAAACAAAATAGGATTGCTATCACGGAACTGAACACCCCAAATATAATATTTTCAGTCTCTAAACCATAAATTGGCAGTAGTTTGGTAGAGACGATTTTTTAGACAGTACATATACATGATCACTTTTATATAATTAATTGACATAAATTTTTGACTGGAAGCATTCTAGGAGAAAGAAGCCAACAGCTTTGTTTAGTAATTGATATACAGGTTGTCGCAAAATAAATGCTACCCATTAATTTAATTATCATTTATTATTTAAATAAAATACCTTAAAAATATTACATTTTCTCTTAACTTATTATGTTAATAAGAATTATGTATTAAAATTTTGATGCCATTATTTAGATTTTAAAGCTTATGTTAGTATTAAAATTAAACTTTCAGTGAAAGCGTGTTTGAATAGTTTTATATTTAGTCTCTATATAAGTCATGAGGCAAAACAGTTTTTCTTCTAACTTCCAAACCATTGGGTTTTAAAATAATGACTGTTTTTTTAGAATAATAAAAATATAAAATAAAAATAATGATTCTTTTTAAAATAATAATTGTTTGTTCTCCCTGGATCGCCATCATGTCGTGGTGGAGAACTTTGTGTGTTCCAATGACCCTAAGAGCGATGCCGTCCCGGGATTAGGCTTCTGGTTGGGTCATCCAAGGCGGTAAGGTTGAAGAAGAAGTTCCAGCTAAGCGCGATTTCAAAAGAACTCAACGGCGGATGTGGCGGATGATAACAACAACTACACAAGGGCACCGAATTCAGAGAGGTAGCAACAGACGATGGCCTTTAGTCGATGTGGTTCTCTCTGCCATTAGAACCTTGCCCTCCTCTGCCTTATGGAGGCTGCAGGCGCATCAGTCTCTCAACTTTAAAAGACATCATCCGCAGGGGTCCTCCCGAAAGGGACTACATCCTACTTTACATCCCGGACAAGAACAATCAGATCTAGGTTTGGCCTCTACGATCATCTGAAAGCCCACAGGAACTAAGACGTAGGACAGTCATACTCGACTACGAGTGACCACCGATGAAAATAATTGTTTTTTTATAACTGGTAACAAATCTGAAAAATACGAAAATACAAAAATATATTTTTGTTAAAATCAATAAAATCAAATTTTATTTTGAGACACTCTGTGTTAGGCTAATTAAGGATTATCGATGGCCAATTGAATTTTCAATAATAACTGTCCTCTTATCACAGAGTAAACCACTCTTAAGGTGGAATTCCAGTGAAGAACCCTTGTGTATGACATTTTTTTTTATATGGGGAGGCTTTGAAAGAGTGCCTGAACCCAGTGTCATAGAATCCAAGACGACTAGATTGCTACAGCTTTCATTGGCTTCACTGCCGTTGTAATGCTTCCTGAAATCAGGTATCATCCCCAATCTGGTGCCTCCTTGAGGTCTTGGATTGTTCTTTCCCTGTAGAATAACGACCTCTATAACTAACCTTGATATTTTCCTCACTCTGGCCTAAGCACAGAGTCTATAACCAGGTGAAAACTTAGTTCTATTTTTGAATGAGTAAATCATTATGCATATTAATGGCACCAAAAATCCTGCTGCATCTTTAGATTGCATTAGATTCTCACGTGGGTGTTTTACATTCAAGATGCTGGTGTAGGAAAATGAGGAACTTTTTTTTTCTATCCTCACCGTTTGGCTCTACATGAATGATTTCTAACTCAATTCTGATCTGTCAGCGCCAACAGAGCTTCGTAATAAAAATAAAACTAAAAATTTGGTTATAATTAAAGCAAAGCAGATTTTTATACATTTTTTGTCCTTTTCTTTTTCATTTATTGCAGTGAAATCTGTATGGCCTAAAACCAAGGACTTGCTTTTTGATTCCATATTAGGAACACGCCACTTGTTATCGCAGATAACAAACAATGCGAATAGAAGAAACTAGCAGCACAAACCAATATTGACCATGTAATAGCTAAAAGCCCTTCCCGATGCGGACGGAATTGCATATTAGAAAGAGAATCGATTCCTTTCCCAACTTTTTATTTTTTTTTATTTCAATGAAATCGTTCTGTAGTGTAAAGTCGTTTTAGACCTTCATACAACAAAAGAAAAATTAGGAAAAAAATTCATAAAAAAATACTATTTCAAATTCAAAAATGATAATTATTACCTTCAAAATGAATTTTAATTTTAAGTAAAATGATTAATCAACTTCAAAATGGAACAATCAACATGGAACGTTTAACTTCAAAATGGGCTTATTTTCAACTAAATGAATTAATCAACATCAAAATGGAACAATCAACATCAAATGGAATAATTTTCAAGTAAAAGACTTAATCAATTCGGAGTAGTCTTTGGGCAGCGGGATTTCGGAATCCTAAAACGTGAGGTCGAATCTCAGATGTTCCATTTATGGTTACGTTTCTACCAATGCCTTGGAGAAAGATTAGCCACCCTTCCTAACTAAATAAAGCTGGTGGAGGAATCAGTATAGCCATCGGTGGCCCGACCATACAGCAGGTAGCACTGGGTAACATAGTACCAGTAACATTTGACATAAGGTTTAAAAACAAGATTTTTCAAGGGGTGGAATAACCCCATTGGGGTCAACGGTCAACGTGCACGGCGTGTATATATATATATATGTAACTATATATATATATATATATATATATATATATATATATATATATATATATTATATATAAAAGTCAAGATTTCGTTGTGTGTGTGTGTGTGTTTGTGTGTGTGTGTGTGTGTGTGTATGTTTT
>JAUZSX010059617.1:0-19729 GCA_034780655.1 Idiosepius hallami
TTTTTATATATATATATATATATATATATATATATATATATATATATATATATATATATATATATATATATATGGGGCTTCACATTTTCATCTAAGCTTAGATATGTTTGCTACAAAATAGATACTCCTCATATTTATTTTCTGAAAATTTCTCAACATGAAATAAATGATACCATTAGATTCCTTGTAAAACTATATTAGAAAGCTATCAAACACTTTCAGACTCCAGCAGTTTGTTTTTCTTTAGTAGACATAACACATGTACATTTTTATAGATATATAGACAGTAATCAAATCCCAATGCAGACATTTTCCCAGAAATATTACATCAATTTGTCTATTCGAAGTTGGTATACATTTTTTGTTTATCACTGTTTGCAGAAAATTTGATCTGCATGTCTTATCTATTTCTAATATTTTTTTTTTTTACAATTTGAACCCAGAATAGCAATTCTGGACATTTCTCCTTTTGTTAGAAAGAAACACTGAAAAGATGAGAAAAGAATATATAAAAAAAAAAAATGAGTCATATGGCTTTCTCATGTTTCTTAAAAGCCCCCTTCTTATTATTCATTAATGATACCAAGTTTTCATTAATCATAAATGTCAAGCTTTCATAATAAGATATCTGGTTAAGCTAAGAGTGGAGGAAAAGTTGGATTCAACATTTTCCCAAGGGCTTTAGTGCGAATTGAGAATAGACAATTTTACTCTGAATTTGTAATCAATTTACTAATTGCATTTTCTATGCTGTTGTGCCAACTGCACATCTTCCATTTACAGTTATTAAATTAGTTTCATTACCTGATTATACCCGATTATATTCTTGAGTTTGTTCCCAATGTTTCATATTAAGATACTTTAATGGTTAACTGTTCATCATAATGAATATACTTCTGTTTAAATGTCTGGAAATTAAAACAAAACCAAACTAATTTTCTAATTCCTAACAATTAAATATCAACAAAACTTAACTCTTATAGAAACCTAATGACATATAAAGCATAACGGCACATGCACTCCCTTCACGCATACTGAATATCCAAACATGAAAGGTCATCTGCAAAGATCGGAAGTGTAAATACTTGATTTTGAGATTAGCCTTGTCAAGTTTAAAATCTACAGTTAACTTCAATTTAAATTTCTTAGTTTAATGCTAATCTTAATCTAACAATATCATTACATGATTAAAATTATGCTAATCTTAATCTAACAATAAGTATTATCATTACATGATTAAAATTACTTAAAACGAAACATAATGTGCATTAGGTAAAATAAGTTGTCCAGTCTTGAATAACTTTTTTCAATTTGCCATGTAATCCCTTATGAAAAGTAATTGCCTAGCTTTGCCTTAAAAAAAAATCTAAATATTTATCAGCCTGCAGGCGTTTAATGGCAAATATGGTATTTTGAAATTTGCATATTATTAATTTTATTTTATGATTTTACTATTCATCTAATATTCACATTGCTCACTTATTCTTTTTTTTATTATTATTGTCCTTAGAAAATGAAACATCTCACCTCCATCATCATAGATTAAATTTTTTATCTCGTTTATCAAAAAAAAAAAAAAAATAAAATAAAATCTTCACACTTTCATTGTGATGCTTAAGAATTCTTTAATACTTGACCCATTCATGTTATAAAATTTAATCATTTTTGTCATGAGACTTATTCATTCTAATGGTGAATTTAGAATTATATAGTCTCATTGTTTCTTTCTCATTGTAAGCAAATTGAATCATTGTTGTCATATTGGTTGATAGATGTGATAAAAAAGAATAAAAATAAGGGGAAAAAAGTGCTTGAATTGTAAAATATGTTGATTTGAACTTATTTGCATACAGACTTGCTGGCAGGTAATGGCTTAACAGGGCAAAATTACTGAGCCAAAGATCTTGTTAAATCTATTACCATACAATTTAATATTCATGGCAACACCACATCACAATATATTTGTATCAAATAAAAGAATTTAGTCTTATACTATACAAGTTTTAAGAAGGTCAATATTAAGAATGTTTTACAAAAATTTTTTGTAGGGAAACAAAAAATGGTTTAAAGGTAAATTAATATTGGTTTAAGGAAAAAAAGATAAAATCCAATACTTGGATTGAATATCAATGTATTAATACAAATAATCTGTGGCACTACATTAAGAATTTTCATTCCATTTTTTAAACAACCCATTCCTCTCCAACATTAATACCAAGGATCATATTAGGGTTGAAATATTAGCGTGTCATTTTTTTTTTTTTGATCTTAGATGACTAATTACTGCTTTAGGCTCGAAAGGGTTAATATAGTCCCCTAATATAACAAACTTACTTATTGACTATTTGGTAACTTTGCTGAGTCAGGGTTAAAAGAATTTTTTTTTTACAAACATTTATTTGATTTTTTAAAAATGTGTTTTGATAAACCAACGTTAAAAGTAAAAAAAATAATGGCTAGCTTTGACTGTAATTAACTAGAAAATCATTATCACACTTGAAATATACACCTATCAATCCATCTCTCTTTTTGTCTATCTCTCTTTCTCTCGAAATATATATTTGTACATGTATGTATATATGATCTTTCATCGAAGGCACCAGTATGTGGGGGGGGCTAATAAACTTTTAGGGAAAAGGGGGCCGCAGCATGCATAATGCGATGGGTCCGCAAGGTGGTTAAGCACGGCACTGTATAAAATGCATAAAACTTTTTATTAAAATGAGTTTTTAAAATAATTTAAATCGAACCGAAACGATTTCTCAACCCAATGATTCACTTCAGTGTTGAAACAAGTGTTGTCAAGTTATTCCAATTACACTTAGCAAGTAAAGTGCTCTTCTGAAGTGGAAATCTTGATGAAATGAGTAAGCTTATCTATTGGTTCTCATTTCAATAGTAGTTCACGTATCATAGACAGCTTATTGAATCTTTTTTCTTGGAAAATATATGGGACCAAATAAGTTTTGCCTTAATTACAATTCATATATTAAGTTAAGAAAATCCGTATTCAATGCTGATACTCTAAATAAACCAAAGTTAATGGTATTTTGAATTTTTGCCACATTTAAAATAAAACATATTTTTGATCCTGGGGAAAATCCAAACTCTTAATCCTGATAAATCTGATTAGTGTAGGTAGCAGTTGTTATTGTTTTTAATAGTGTCACATTAGAATAAACAGAATTCAATATAGAATTACTATGCAATAATGACATGTATGCCTAAGATTAGGAAATGTTTCTTACTAATTCATTTGTATTTTATATTTGATATCACCCACATTATTTACACATTAGATTTCACTCTTGCTTTACTATATTCATAATATATAATTAAATATGCTATCATTATACTTTTATGAATACATAAAACACATTTCAATGACCCCCTTAAAATATCACTTCATCTGGTTGTATTAACTTTTCTAAGTATATAACAGGTGATCTTAGACTCCTTATATTTGGGATAGATTAAATGCTATGTCCATCCAAATTAATAACATAGGCACTAAATATTTGCTTACTCTTTGTCAAGCCAAGTAAAGGAAATTTATTCTGCTCAATTCTGAAATTCCATTTAGCTTTGCAAACATCTTATTTATTTTTGTTTTTATGAACTACAATAAACTTCACTCATCAAAGATATGGTGTTTTCTTATTATAGTTTTATGAGATTCTTAGTGTCTGAGTTATAAGTTCACTTTACTTGATTTGATATGATACAACAAAAGAATGAAATAAAAGGAAAAATTTGAATGCACTGTATATATGTATATTCTTGCAAGTTTGCTCATTTCAAGGTTCACATGACCTTTGGTCAACATCTATATAAATTGATGCACTATTATAATTGGAAACAGGCATACACAAGATTTATAAATAAATTTATTTCTTCCCAGTGAATGTTCATTCAATATGTAATTACACATTGCACACTCACATTGAGTGTACATAAACATATAAATATCTTATCAATTGAAATTATATCAATGATTTAGAATAATGTGGTTAGATCTATGACACTCGCTGGTATTAGCTTTGGCATTTGGGCCGATTTGGTGCTTGGACAATTTGGCGCCGACAACTCCAGTTTGCATTATTATAGAGATTTTACTATAAAATTTTAATTAAGAAAAACAATATGAAAATATGATATGTGATTGATCGGGTGTTTTGTATGATTTTGTGCTGTTGTTAGATTATTGTAAATAAACAAAAAGACACTGTTCAAAGATAATGTTTTGTTTTACTTAACTACAAAAATCATATTTTTGTAGAATTCCTTTGATTAAATATTTCCTAATTAATTTTTTAAGGATTACATTTTTAAAAAATACTTTAAAAACCGCGTGCTTTAGCCTATGCTGTGTGTTTGTTTTTGTTATTATTCAGAGTAAGTGTCACTGACATTTTAACTGTTTATAAGAAAAATGATTTTTTTTCAAAACTGTTTTGGTTAATTATTTTCTGATTGATTTTTAAGGATTAAATTAATTTTAAAAAATTATTTATTAGTTTTCTGGAGAATGCTGGTGTTAAGTGTTGGTTACAGTGTTTACTGTTGTTTTGTTAACTTTGAAATAAATAACAATAGCTTAAAGACTATTTAGGTTTTAAAAAAAAGCTCTAAAAATTATTTTAAAACTAAAAAAAATTTTTTCTACTTCTTGCATTTATTCTTTTTAATAATTCATAAATACTTTTTATATATGAAAAAGAATTTAAAAAATTACATACTTAGAAAACTTAAATATTGTTAGTTATGTTTTCTATGAATTTTTTTAAATATTAAAAAAAAAATGATTACTTTTTAAAACAAAATATCAAAAAGATTAATAATCCAAATATTTTTATGATATATAATATTTAGCAAGTCCTTATTTACTTTAAACAGTTTAGCTCAAGTTAAAAAATTATAACATAAGGAAAAATTCTGTATTTAGATTTTGATTTTTAATTCAAACAATTTCATTTCATTTTTATGCCCCCAAAAATATCTCAACTTTACTGAATTAATTTAAAAGATGTAAACAAAACTTTGACTACACACCGTGGCTGAATTTTCCCGGCGCCGAAATGTACCAAACCTTAATTAACTGTTAGTATTAATCCCTTCGTTAATTTAAACAAAATATTGATTAAATTTTTTAAAGATATATATTTGAATGATCACTAAACCTCCTTTTTGACATTTTAATAACTTTGACCGAAGAAATTACATAATTCAAATTTAAATTTACTCAATATTTGTAACAAATTTGCATAATTACAGATGGAAACAAAATAATGTGTCAATATTTTAACTTAATAAAATGCTTGGCAAAGGTAACAAACAAGAATTTATAAGGTCTTTTCTTTGGAAATTCTAAATATCATATGAAGATTTTAGTGTCTTTTTGGAGTGTCAGGGATGGGAGATCGAGTTTGCTCAGATTTGACTGATATCACGGTCTACAAGCACCAGGTTTTTGATCTCCAGAATATTTTTAGAATATTAAAAAAATTAATTGCATGTTTATGGGCAAGCAAGTCATGTGGGTGCAGATAATAAAAAATGATGCAATAAAGCTAAACCTTGCAATCAAGCTGGGAACCAGGTTTAAACTTACTAGTCACAAAAAAAGAGCAACATTTTGAATTGTGTTCATTCATAAGGTTTCTTTGTTTTTCTTTCTTTCTTCTTAAATTTAGTTTAATTGCTTACAAAAATATTTTCTTCTCCAAATTTTAATTTATGCATGGGTCGCAGATCTGCCTTTACTTGTGTCTAAGCCGGCACTGACAAAGCCATCAGAAACACACACAAGTCAGATGAGCTACCTTGCAGTGCTGGGCCCTCAGACTATGTCTAATTAGACAAATAGCTCAGTTCGCCTCTGTACAAAAGAATATATCCTGAAGAATTTGATGTCTTTCTTTTGAATGGCTAGGTTAAGGCAAATACTTTACAAGAATTGCCAATTAAAACTTTAAGAGTTTCCATAATGTAAACACTTTAAATGCTTGATAAAATGCTATAAGTTTCCATTCCTAAAGAGGTAAAAAAATTAGTAACACTGAATCAGAAAAAGAAAGACTTTGAAGCAAAGACTCATATGATGATTTTTGAAAGTCAAGTTTTAAATACAAACTTGCCTATACTTACAGTGAAAAAAAATCTCTTTTACATTATGAAAAATTGGACGTATTTTATGTTGTGCCAGTGCCGTGCTTAGCCACCTTGCAACCCTGTTGCAGAATGCAACCTGCGTTCCCTTTTTCTCTAAAAATGTAAGTTGCCCCCCCCAACATACTGGAGCCTTTGATCAAAGACCAAATATACATACATATACAAATATGTATATCGAGAGAAAGAGAAATGGATTGATAGATGTATATTTCAAGTATGATAATGATTTTCTTGTTAGTTCAAATAATTGATTAATTGATAATTAATTTGGTAATTTTTTTTAATTACAAGAGATCTATGAAGCCAAGGAGTCTTGCAACCCCTTAGGGAGCTTGCGGCCAACCCGCAATTGCGGGGGCCCTAAGCATGGCCCTGTGTTGTGCATTGTCACTATTACATTCTTTGTTTATCTTTTTTACTTAGGTATAAAAGTATCTTTATGCTTCTCCCTTAAATGCATATAATGCTATGGACCACATTGATGAACAATAATTTTACTCTTTATGATTGGAAGTGTCATTTTTTTTTAGAAAACCTGATAAAAATGAATTTCTACAAGCAAGTCTGACTTGTGGATTGTTCAAAATAGTTTTTAAGTCTTTTTATGTCATAGGTGATATGGTGGGACACCAATGTGAAATTATCTAAACTAACTAGATCAATTAGGAGAAAAAGCCATCTTTTTGTGTGAACTTTGCCTTAGACTTTTTGCATCTACTCCAGGATTAATGAATCACTTGAGGGGAAACAAGCAGAATAATGTTGATAAAGTAGCTATGAGGATGGTAAAAAAAGTGGTGATGTATGAAAACTCTGCAATTATATCTATCTATCTATCTATCTATCTATCTATCTATCTATCTATCTCTATCTCTATAAATATATATATCTATATATATACATATACACATATATATGTATGTGTGTGTGTTTATGAATATATGTGTTTTGATATTATCTCTTCGGTGTATACTTTTGTCTTTTTACATCATTCTGTTTCCCTTTTTCATGCAAATTTCTCTTTACTTGCAAATGTGCAATATACATTCAACTTTTACAACAATTGATTTTCCTGTTCATTCTGATGTGCTAAAGTACTATTAGGATTTTTTTTTTTTTTTTACAATTTAGTAAACTTTTTTAGAGGTTCTTTTTTTTTTCTAACAATGTTATAAAATATGTAATTCTTGTATTCACTAACAGAACTGAAATGGTAAATAAGAAAGTTTTTGAGTGTACAATTTTGCATTGACTTTCAAGAAGTCTTTTTATTTGTCTGTGTTCATAGAAGGGGAAAAATAATAACTAAAAAAAAGGAGAAAAAAAGAAAAAAAATTATTTTGAAAATAAGATCAATCAGAAGGAATGTTAGTGAATATTATATATTTATAGATTTTCTATTTTGTATTTTAATGTACTTCTATGAATATATTATAAGATATTTGAGTTGTAAATACATGCTCATCATTTTTATGCATAAATGGATTTATACTCCCACCCAAAATATTATAGATTTTATTACATTTGAAACATGCATATAAAGATGTATCCCACAAGATCTCTGTCTCTGTTGTTTTCTATGTATATATATATATATATATATATTTATATAGTGAGAGAGAGAGAGAGAGAGAGACATTAGTATAAGTATATAAATCATATGTATATACATATTTGCAATCACATTCTCACAAAGAAGTACATAAATCAATATGGATGTAAGTATTCACATCTTATACTGTCAAATCTTTCCTTCTTCTTCTTCCCCCCTCTTTCTATTATATATGATCATATGGGTTTTCCCATTTATTATTATAGAGGGATGGCAAGGTTTGTACCAATCAGAGAGCGGGACTGGTAAATATTATCTATAAAACAGCAGGTCTACTTGACTCCATCTTGTCACTGCTGTTGCTGAGAGAGATTTGCTTGTTGGATGACAAAGCATTGACCCCTTCTTGAATATTGTTATCTACAGTTGAATACTCTAACCTTTTGGATATTATTACCTACATTGTTGGACTTTGATATCGTCAAGTATTTTCATATTGGATTTATTTATTTACTCTGCTTCCCTTCGGATTCTGATTGGTTTTAACTTGCCCCATTCTTACCAGAAAAAATTGCAAGCAATACTTCAACATATACCATGGCCAAGAACAAAAATATTTTATCATAAATTTTTGTTTATAAAGGATTTTGGTTTTGTTTTCTTTCTGGATATCAAAATGAATATTAAATACATTTGATAAAATTGCTAAACATCAGATGAAGTAAATTATCTTGACCATAAACACAAAAGAGAATGGTGAATGTGTTTACATCATAAATACTTTCAAACTAGGTTTCTTAACCAACTACAAATGCATTAATTTTAATAAATTCATCAAAAAAATTCTTATTGAGACCAAACTATTACAAAAAAATAGTCTGAAAATTTTAATTCTAAATTTCTAATCATATAAATTTTCATTAATTCAACAGTTCTTCATGTGAATGCATAATTGGTTTTCAACATTTAGCATTGTCTACTTATATAAACTTTCTTTAGTTTTAGAATTATTTTAAGCTCAAATCTTCTAAATGTGTATAGCATTTTCCTTTAAAAAGACCATTATGACTTTCAATGAAACTTTTTAAATATGTTTGAATAAAATATACCTCATTTCATTTTTATTCTTAGTTGAAATCAGTGAAATCAATTTTCTTTTGATACTTTGATCAGTAAAAGAATCTCAATAACTCTTGTGAATCTTAGTATTTCTGAGTTCAAAATAAATTCATTTTTTACCAATATGAATCCTCCTTTTTTTTTCATTTTTCCCTATGAAAGTCTCTGTGTTATTAATTTTTTAGCTTAAATATTTTTTTTTATTTGTTTGAGTTTTGGTTTTTGAAATTTTTATTTGACTTGGTATGATTCATGAGGATTGAGGATTCAATAGAATAATAGTATTTTCCACTCTCGTTAATTTTAATATTAAAGGACTTGCCCTTTCTTTCTTTAATTCTTTCTATGTTAGATAATTTTATAGCAGCAACTTTTTTTTGTACTTTTATTTTCCCTATTCTAATACCAAGTTGTTTACAAGTTGTCTTTTCAATTAAATAACTTCTATTTTTGATTGGAGGTTTTATGAATAACTCACAACTCTATTGCACTCAAAATAATGGCAATGTTGCAATATTATTGTTCATTTTAAAATACATTTAATAAGATACTGGCATTGGTATGTACGATATCTTGAAGTAAACAATCAAAATTTAAAAGCCACTTACTGGTCTCTTATTGGTTGGGAAATCTCTCTTCCCAAAAGTTTGATGGTACCTTCTCTCAGCCTTTGTCATATCTTGTGGGGTGAGTCATTCTTTATTTCCTTGTTGATCTTTTCTTTAATTCAAGACAAAAAAACCCTAAAAACAAAGAATGATAGCCTTTAAAAGATGTTAAATCAATGAATGACATCCTTGATGCAATTAAGACTTCTTTACCTGTATTCTCTTAGACTCTTCCACTGGACCATTTCATTTTGGACATGGAAGCTTGGGGGCATTGTCACATCATCATGCTGCTGATGCTTACAGGAAGATACATAATATTCTAAATGAAATCTGCTAATGTCAGCAATATCTTTAAACTTATGTTATTAATCACTCATGCAGAGTGATGATAACATTATAAAAAATAGTTTTTGTAACATAATATGGAAAAAATGATGATTTAGAGAGTTGTAATTTAGAATTCAGTAATCTTAATATCTACAAGCATGTTTTGAAAATTCACATTTTCTCAAATAAAAAAAAGACACGTTTAGAATAATTGTTGTTACTTAGATCAAGCTAATCAAACTGATTTTACACCCTTTGAAATTTTCTATATGTAGAGTATCATAAATTAAATAGAAAGTATTTTGCTTTTTAAGGTCAGCGTTCTCCATTTAAGAATCATTTCACTGATTTTCAGAATCAAATATAATTAGAGCAATTTCCAAGTTTTAGACATTTTCACTTATTTTCATTTAATGTATTTGCTTTGCTTCTTTTTTGATTTCCTTTTCAAATAATATTATTCTTGGCTTTTATAATTGAATAGTTGTTTTTAATTCTTCTTTATTTTTTATTTGATATTTTTTATTTTTTTTATTTTGCATTCATTTTTTTAAAAACATTTTTCTTCAAAAACTTTTTAATTTTTTTTATTGCTTAAAAACAGTTTTATTTCTTATTCTTTTTTCAACTGATCTTTTTTTCCTCACTTTTTTAATTTGAATAATTTTCTTCTACTTATCAAAATTTTCTTAATGCAAGTTGTATTTTTTATCCTCTTTTTTTTCTTTTTAAACTTGATTGGGTTTATTGTTTTTGTTAATTTTTATTTTTCTTCTTTTTGATTTTCATTACTATTATTATCATCATTAATATTAAAAAAATTAAGCTGTTCCTCCTCCATTATTTACCATGAATTATTTTTAATTTCCTAAAGTAAGTTCTAATTGTAATAAAAACTTAGATTTCAGAATTGGAATATAAAGATTAAAACCTATTTTAGCTGATTATATAGTCTTTTTGATTAATATCTTTGGAAAAAAATTAGATAGACCTCTAACTCTCTCAGATTAGATTGAATAATATTAACACCATTTATCTAAATATGTGTAGATTTCTTTTTAGGTAAAGTGAAACTTAAATACTTTTTTCCTTTTGATTTTTCATGGATTCAGTGTTTTTCTCTGTTTTTAATATGATATCATAAAATAAAATAATTCAAATTTATTCTTTCTTTTTTTATTTATTCTATCATATAGATCTCATTGCTTTACAATTTTTCAAATTCTTTTAAGATATTCCATTTTATCACCTTATATGATATAATTTCTTTCCTTTATTATTTTCCTTTCTGTTATTTCTTTAAAAATTCCTTTTTCCAATTTTATCATTACCTTTCAAATCTATTTCTTATTTATTGGTTGATTGATATATTTATTTAAATATTCTTTTTCATTTCCTAGTATTCCTTTTTGTTTCTTTTAAATGGAATGCTCTCACCGCAAAAGAAGAACTTTTTTTTATTCATCAACCAGATTATTGCTCATTCTATCCTCAACTTTCTGACTTAATATTAACTATAACATAGCCTCATCTTGAGCCAAGATTAACCTCCATCATGTGAATGTACTTATCCTTTTTCTTTCTTTCTTCAGCTTAACTTTTACAAAGCTGAAACTTATGCTGGGTTGATTAACTCATGTTATAGATTATGCTGATAAAGTCTATGGTTCAAAAATCTAAAATTTAGTTCCACTAATAAACATATTATTACAGGTTCTATAATTCCTTTTGTTTTCTATTTTTATTGGAAATATGGTAATATATTTTTCTTTTGAATTGTAGATAATCTTGAATTATACCTTAAACATCATAATTACTCTTGCCTTTTTTGACCTGAAATCACAGTACAGAATTTGTCAAAATTTTAAATCAATCAATATTTTTCTGATTTGCAACTTCCTAAGTATTAATAGATTTACAATTATTCAGTGTCACTTCTTGAACACAGAGGATCCTTCTTGTCAAAACAAGAAACACCAAAATTAAATTCAAAGGCTGCATGTAACTTAACTACTTTTTAAATCTTCAGGAATTGCTTCTACTCATTCAATTTGTAGTTAAACAATTATAAGTCCCTTTTTAAGTTAATGTTTGGTTTCTACAAGATGCTACAGGTTTAATTCTGACCGCATTCAAAAGTAAAAATTGTTCTTACTATATGAGGATTCTTCTAAAAGTAATGACAATTATTTTTAAAAGTTAAAAGGATGTTGATGGTAGTGATACCATTAAGTCTGCAACTTTTTGTACACCAGAATTTATTTTTCTACATAATCACCACCACTCTCAATGCAATGTCCATGAAAGGTTGGTTTCTGGGAGTCTCACACTATCAGTTTGTACAACTGAGAAATTGAACTAATGTAATTAAAGTAATGAATGCAAATGTCCAGTCGTCATAATGTTACAATTTGCAATCCCTATGCTCCTTTCAGGCAGAATAGAAAGATAAGATGCGTTACTTTGTTATAGAACAATCTTCGTAGAAAAGCACTTGAACTCAGTTAAGAGAATGAAAATGAAATTAAAATTGTATTAAATAAAGAGTTCAGTTTGCTGTTCTGTAAGAAAATCCTGAATTCAAACAAAAGTTCTAAGATTATATTAAAAGGTTTCTAAAATTGACAAGGTATATCTGAAGCAGAAGCAGGTGAGATATCGCATTAGCTAAAATGAGAATTTAATCTAAATGATCTCAATGATATCAGATAAAAGCTTTTTTTAAATATATATTTCTTGAAGAATAACAAGACGCACATTTTTCCTTTTTAATAATTGTTTCTTAAGAAAAATTAAGAAGTAGCACTAACTATGCATGTTTTTTTTCTTGCAATTATATAAAAAAAAAGCCCCGTTATCATTGTTAAAATATAAAAAAGTTAGAACATGAGAAATTAGTATTTATACAATTTATGAACATCTGATGAATATCGTCAATATTGTGTATGTGTTATAAAATTCTTTAATTCTTTATTTATCCTGGAGTTAAAACCTTACATTTTTCACTAAAAAGGTACACATAATGTTTTATCTGAAATATTGATGTGAACTAAAGAAAAAGAGAGAAGTGATATTCATGTAAAGACTCCAAATTAAATATGACAATTGCTTTTATAAAAATTGCAAAAGGCTTTGAAAATATTAAAAGTGCCATGATTTGTGCAAGAAAAAGAAAATATTATGTGATGGTAAAAACATTTCTTGTATATGTACTGTGTGATTCAATCTGAGAAGAAAAAATCCTTTAGGAGACATTGTGATGTATCAAAGGTTTAAGCCAACCTGGCAGCTGACAAATAAATGTTGCTTTTTGTTTGTCTAAAGTCACTGGACATGGCTGTTGATGCATTCTGTTGTTTTTTTAATCAATTTTTTGATGCTTTGTTTTTAATTTTCTATGTTATTGTTTTATTTATTTATTTTTTTGTAAGCATCTAATTTGTTGATTTGATGTGCTTTTTATCTAAAAAGAGATCAAAGTAACAAAACGTGTAAATTTGAAAATCTCTTAGAAAAGTGTGAGGTAAGGCTACAGTACGGTGAGAGTTATTGTGCAATAATTCAAAGCATTGAAATAGGTTTTAAGTACTTTTAACAAGCATAGCCAATTTTTGTTTAATTTAAACTAATTTAATTTTAATAATTTCATCATTTCAAGAATTTTTTTGTACTTAATAGTGATAATTGAAATTTAATTTCAAAAGAAGTATTATTGGTGTTTTTCCTTTGGAGGCAGAGTATAAAAATTATATTTTGCCAATAGGAAAGAGATTTCAAGAAATGAAATAGGTTTGTTTTGGATGAAAATTTTTAAAAGGTTACTGTTTATAAAATTGTTGCATGAAGATTGATATATGATGTTATTTGAACTAGTATCCTCATCTTGATATTGATGTTCACAACATTACACACAATTTGATCTCTTACTATACTCAAGTGTGTCTTATTAAACCGCTTTTGATTAAAATCCATAAATGGTAAAAATACTTTGATTCATAAATGTAGATAATTCTTATTTCATCAGACATGTTCTTGGTAGGGAAAAAAAACTTTAGATGACCCATAAAAAGCAATGTCTGTAATTTTTTTTTTAAATTGTATATAAAAAATTTTTCCCTTTTCACTTTTTTTTCATTTTTCCTAAGTAAAATTCAGTTAAATTAATTCATTGTTTTAATTTTTTTCCACAAATTGGTGGCTGAAATTTTGCTTAGCTTTGTCCAAAAATCTGACCAATTAAAATTTAATTTTCATTTATTACAACAAGGTTGTAATTGAATCCTCACAAATTTATGACAACTGTGCTTGGGAGTGAAATTATATGATGCTCAGAGAAGTACTAGTATTTTTTTCTTTCACCATTGGTAAAGGTCACATCATATAAAATCTACAGTGAAATAGATCTATAAGACACTGTTCACGAGATATTCATGCTATGAGAAAAATTTACTTCACAAAAAATACTGGGAGTTGTCTTGAATTCAATCCTTATGCCATCCTTTTAATCAATCAGTCTTTTTTGTACAACTAGTTTTTCGACTGTTTTCCTCATCCTTATCATTGTTATATTAACACTGTTTTGGCTCGTAAACCCTGTGTACATCTTCAGATGATTGAATTTGTAAATATAAAAATGATAAGAACAAAGACAACGGTCCGAAAAATAGTTATACAAGTTATCAAGCCTCATCCCAAGGATTCTAAAAAAATTTGTTTTAAGTTTTTTGGGGTCTTCCAATATTTTTAGGGAAAATAAAAGATTCAAAATCCTTGAAGTCTGTAAAGCAATCTCAAACAGGTTTAATTGGTCAACTAACTTCCTAATAAAATATTTTCCCATTTCAAGTTTAATGATGAATTTCTTTTACAAAAAATCTTTTTTAGGAGCCATATGTTTAAATAACTTCTTGCAATGTTTAATGATATATTAGACTCTAAACAAAGTATGTTAAAAGTTTTAAAGTTAAAGAATGAAACCACTTTTATGCAGCAAATAAATGGTTTGGTTTTGTCCCAGAATTTTGACCATTTAAATTTTAGTATAACACTTGAATCACTCAAAATCATGACAAAAATATGTTTAAATAGATTTTTAGTGGTACAAAACTTTGTAATAGCACAAAGAAAAAGTAAATTACGTGAAAGCATGCTAGGATAGGTAAAATACACAACAATAAAAAATAAAATTATTTCTTAAATCTTACCGGTTTCGAACCGCAACTCATCAGAAATTTTTACTGGGGTTAATTAATTTATTTTATATCTAAGAAAACTAAAAAACTAAAAGGAAATTTTATTAAAAATACAGGGGGAGAGAGAAAAAAAATTAAACGGCGATTGATAAAGGACTAGAGTGTAATTATACTAAGACCCAGCAGGCATACTTTCTGTTTACAGAGAGTAGGCCTATATATGTATATATATATGTTGGACAGTGACAGAGCATTGGTAAAAGTTCGGGCTCTGGAATCGTATTACGCAAGTTCAAATCCCAGTCAAAACCATGATTTTTACTTTAGCAGCCTCGGGCAGATGGAGCAGCTCATCTAGGTGAAGGGTAGCAGCGAATGTAAGGAACCCGGGTAGGAGCATGTAAAAATGGCCTGGTGCTAAACTTGGGTTGGTGCTCACCAAGTAAATATATATATAATCATATCATATTTTTAAAAACTTTCTTTTTATTCACACGAAGTTTTTTTAAGAACAATATATAACCAGATGTGTCCAATACTTACGAATTATAGACGTGATTTCTATTAAGGAAAGTTTTCCTCACGTAATTCAGTATTCGATTTTATTTTTAATCGTAAGAAAAAATCTTTTCCAAATTGTCATATATATTTAACCCTTTAAACCCTAAAGAACCGATATATCGGCCCTGGCGAATAAGGTCAAAAGAACACACACATATTACAATATTTCAACCTCCACCTGTGGATCCTGACTTAGTAATATTACCAAGTAGTCACTCAGAGCCGTTCTATAAAAAAATATATTATGGCCGAAATGTTAGTGTGTCATTTTTGCCTTTGGTTACTTGGGCTGATATATCGGACCCTTAGGGTCGAAAGGGTTATTCCATAGCTGAAAAGAAGGTTGAAATTCATACGTTTTTAGATCATTTAACCGAAAACAATATTTTTTAATAAATATTTATTTTAGGAACTGTCTTTTTTCTACTCTCAATTTATCCCATAGTTTGAGGGAATGCGGGAACTCACACCTTTCCCAAGGATTTCCCAAGGATATTAGTCCAAATATTAGTTTTAGTTTCAGGGAATGTAGGAACTCATACCTTTCCCAATGATATTAGTCCAAATATTAGTTTTAGTTTGAGGGAATATAGGAACTCATACCTTTCCCAAGGACATTAGTCCAAATATTAGTTTTAGTTTGAGGGAATGTAGGAGCTCATACCTTTCCCAAGGATATTAGTCCAAATATTAGTTCTAGTTTGAGGGAATATAGGAACTCATACCTTTCCCAAGGATATTAGTCCAAATATTAGTTTTAGTTTGAGGGAATGTAGGAACTCATACCTTTCCCAAGAATATTAGTCCAAATATTAGTTTTAGTTTGAGGGAATGTAGGAACTCATACCTTTCCCAAGGATTTTAGTCCAAATAGTAGTTTTAGTTTGAGGGAATGTAGGAACTCATACCTTTCCCAAGGATGTTAGTCAAAAGATGAGAGTAAACGAAACAACTTGGATTCAAATTCATGGATTACGATTCTTAATTCTGTCTATCTTACTGTCCCACTGTGGCCTTCCCCACATTAGAATCTGATCTGATGTTGTTCTCTGTTTGTTGTCGTCATAAAAAAGAGATTTTTTTATGACCCTGATCTGACAGCGATCAATAAAACGATGATACTTATTTCGTATTCAAGTGATGCACTCATCTAAAACCGAGCTGCCGTGTTACCTTAAGATATATACCGTAATAAATAAAAGGGAAGATTTTGCACTAGATTTGCGAATCAAATAGATTTATGTAAAATCAAAACAACAGATTTTATTTCTGTGCAGTCGGTTGCTTTTATCTTAATGTTCGGGTAAAATCTCCTGTGAGCCTTCAAACGGTTAATGTACAGAGCAGTAAATGTGATTGGAGCAATCATAAAAATCAATAGCTATTCTGCATTGTTTAAGGAAACCCTCCTTAACTACTATCACGAGCAAATCTTTTATGAGATGCCGTACTGTTTTTACAATTGTTTCAATAAGCTGCTTTATTTTACACCCAGTGTTGCCAACCTCCACCTATGTCGTTAGTGTTGAGAAACCTCGTCATAGAAGGTTTCGGGACTTCATCGGCGTACTCCCTTGGTAGCTGGGCCTGAATTGATATGGAGGAGCAAAAGACTGGATTTCATTCGGCTTCCAAACGTGACGTCACCTATACTCGACCTATGTCGTTAGTGTTAAGAAACCACGTCAGAGAAGGTTTTGGACCTTCATCGGCATACTCTCTTGGTGGCTGGTCCTGTAATGATATGGACGAGCGAATGACTGTCATTCGGTTTCCAAACGTGACGTCACCTTTATCCGACCTATGTCGTTAGTGTTGAGAAACCATGTCATTCTATGAGGTTTCAGGCCTTCATCGGCATACTCCCTTGGTGGTTGGCTCTGTAATGGTATGATGGCTGAATGTCGGTCGGTTTCGTCAACATTCGGAACTGATCGAATCATTTTCAAAAGTGACGTCACCTATACCCGACCTATGTCGTTGGTGTTGAGAAACCACGTCAAAAATGTTTTGGGCCTTCATCGGCGTACTCCCTTGGTAGCTGGCCCTGTAATTGTATGGAAGAGCAAATGGCTGAGTGTCGGCCAGTTTCGTCAACGTTCGGAAATGGTTGAGTTGTTTCCTGATGTGACGTCATCTACACCCGACCTATGGCGTAAACGTTGAGAAAACGCCTCATTGAAGGTTTTCGGGCCTTCATCAGCATTCTATTTCAGTGCCTGGCCCAACCGGTTGCTTTTTAGCATTCAGTCCACACGTGGACTACAGAAAACAGCCATTCATGCTTAATTTCTTATAAAAAATATGCGGGATATTTGATGTTTATTAGTAGGGGGAGAGTAGCTATTGGGTTGATCCCATTCAAACACGGAAGGAAAGAAAAAGAAAATGTTAAGGTGTTGGGTTTCCCTAGTTGGACTTACGAGAAGACATGCAAGTAAGACCATCCCTCCTCCCGTCCTGGTAACTGACTGACTCTTCTAGTAGTCAGAATGGGTCACGTAGCTGTGACGTCATGGGAGAGTCCATATCTAAATCAAACAGGTGTGTTACACGTCAACAGATAAAAAAAAGTTAGCGATTTTAGCGGGAAGATTTGGTTTTCTTAAATCTTTTCTTAGTTTTGCGGGGCTCGGTTTGGGTCGACAAGGATGACACGGGCAACCCGTAGTTGGGGTTTACACTATATAAAGATAATTAAGATAGGTACAAAAAAAGTTAAAGGTAAGGTGAATAGTTTTCATGGTAAATAGCAGTAGAATCTCGCTCCCTTTTAGGAATTCTTTTTCGTGTCAGTCTTTGGAACTGGTTATATGAACTGTGGACGAGTCCACTATGGGGTGAGATAAGGGGTGCTTTTGCAGAAAAAGCAAATGGAGAAATTGGCTGGAATAATTTTTGGGGTCGGGGACCGGTTATAAGACAGCACCGGTTATAAGACAGCAATTTGATTGGCTAATGAAATGAACTGTGTTAACTTAAACCCTAACCCTAAACCCAAACCTAACTCTAAACACTAAGCCTAAGCCCTAAACCCTAGATAATCAAATTGCTTTCTTACAACCTTTGCGAATCCCCGTTAAAAAAGGATTTCTCCGTTTGCTTGTTCTGCAAAAGTGCCAGATAAGGTTTCACAACATTTTGCCTTACCATCCACTTCGGGAGAGAAAGAAGAAAAGCTTTTGATACAATGACTTCGAGTGAGAAAAATATACATTTAATAACATCGTCGTGTGATGTTATTCAATTTCGGCTGAATATCAACCAAGCTAAACCGTATATATTAACCCTTTAAACCCTAAAGAACCGTTCACAGACACAACCTAAGGCAATAGAAGACACACAAAAAAAAAACGCGCCGATATTTCGGCCTCGCCTTTGGGCACTGACTGAGAAAAAAATTATCAAAATTCGTCACTCAAAATTACCAACTAGTCACTCAAAACCTTTCTATTAAAGAGATAAATTAGGGTTGAAATGTCCGTATGTCTATTTTTGCCTCAAGTTACCAAGGCCGATATATCGGCCTTTTAGGGTCGAAATGGTTCATAATAATACATTTACATTCTATGTACCGACAAACATCAATGATCTTTTGCTCAAATAAATTTCTTAAGAAATATTTTTTCAATCCTCCATTCAAACATAAATTTATAAAGCATTCAAAATGTCTATAAAATAAAACATTACACCTTTGGACCCTAAGAGACTGTTAAATCGGCCCTGATTACTTAAGGTCAAAGATAACACAAATATTTTGGCTTTTAATATGTTATTCTTTTATAACAACTCTGGGTGACTATTTGGTCATTTTGATAAGTCGGTTTCAAAGTTTTAATATGTTCCTCTAATATAACGACTCTGAGTGATTACTTGGTAATTTTGATAAGTTGGGGTTTAAAGGATAAATATGTTCCTCTAATATAACGGCTCTGAAGGACTGCTTGGTCATTTTGATAATTTGGGGTTCAAAGGTTTAGTATGTTCCTCAAATATGACGACTCTGAGTGACTACTTGGTAATTTTGATAAGTTGGAGTCCAAAGGCTAATAATAATAATCGGAACGTATCATGAAGTAAATCTCCTGATCAGCAGATAACCGTAAAACTATTTCTAACAGAATGTAAAAAGTACAAAAACATACAGGAAAAATACCTAAAAGCAACAAATATCAGCGAAGTATTTAAAAAACCAG
>JAUZSX010059726.1:0-19728 GCA_034780655.1 Idiosepius hallami
CGGAAGAACTTTGCGTAGACATGCGAAATAAAATTATTCATGTTTATAACCGTGGTAAAAGGACATAGAGCTATTAGAAAATTGCCCAAACTTTATTCCTTGACAGCAGAATCAATAAACGTAAATAGGAGCTACAACATACTATAGAGAATTTACTCTCAGCGAAAAAAAAATAATAGAAGCCTCAATAAACTATTGAAAGTTATTTTCAAAAATCGGCAAATTAAACTAAAAGCCATGAAAAAAAATCTATTTCAATTTATACAGAGACCAATGGACTTCAAAGTAATAGATTTATAAAGATTAATGAATTCGTCTTTAAGCAAAATATCATGTTAACTTTTTAAAGAAGTTTTTGTTGAAACACCAAGCTATTAACCAGTGACGCGTGTAGCAAGATCGCATCTCCATTTTCCAGAATTCGCCTTGTGGCCTCTGTAAGCACAAAATGCAACTTGCGCCCCTCCTTCAAAATATAAAAACAGACTGGTCTCTAGATATACATTTCAATATACAAAGGAGATATTGCTTTTCTAATTATTCTTAATCTAGATATTAATTTACTCGTCTAAATCTGCCTTGTGTCACAAAAAATCATCATCAGCAGCAAAATTATTTAGTTAGAAACGAATGTTCTCGTTTAATTTTTTGCTCTGGGGAAAAGTAATGCTTCACTGTAGTTTTATTTCTTTTGATTCCTTCTGCAGCAGTTCAAGTTTATTTTTGCTTTTTTACGGTCTGATATGAAATAAAGTCTACCAATTTTTCTATTGAAAATCCTCATTGTTATTTTTTATGTGATCAGAAATTTCTTGCCGATGTGTTTTTCAAAAATTATTTTGGTAATTCTTCTTTAAAAGATCAGCAAATCAAGAAAGCTTGCGTCTCCCACACAATTGCGGGGCCAATAAATACGATTTTGCTTTTAAAATTGGTCAAATAGACAAAACTTCAGTTCTCGATATTGTATCTTGAGATGGTCGGGTGTGTGTTTATTTGTATTCATCGTGCTACACTCTGAAAATCAAAGTCAGAAACATTTTTCAGATCCTTCAAAAATACTTAAAACAGAAACTGCGCTTGAGTTCAATTAATTTTGTTTATATATATTTTGATTATAAAACAATTTTTTTTAAATTTATATCAATTATATAATTAATTTTGTCTAAATACATATATATTTTTCGTTTAAATACACACATATATATATATATATATATATATATTGATAATTAAGAAAGAATCGTTGAATTTTCAACAGACACGGATGTACTGGAGGTATTTGTGACTTGGTAAATCAAAATGTAAATTCTTTCATAATTGCTATGTGAATGTAACCGGTTCTCTAGTCTATGAATTTTGTTCGATTAATAAGTGATTTATTTTTTTTAGATATTCGTTCATCAGACAACGGATTTAAGCAGAAAGAAACGTATTTTAAAAAATGTGTTTCGAAAGTTATATCCAGCACTATATATACCATATATTAATTTATCGTGGCCCCGGTGTACCTACTTCGTTACATTTACTGTTAGTGCGCTAGTTTGTTTTGTTTGTCTCCATTCAACCCATACCATCGAAACGAATTTCCTTACCGCTAAGTTTTATGGCTCCATGAACAACCAATGCGCATTTATTCATGGTTGGCTGTGTTGGCTGGAGTACCAGAAGCATCGATGCATTCAAATAACTTTTGTGGAATGTAGCAATACAACATTACATTTTGACACGCCATATTCAAGATTGAACTATTGAAATGCGACTAAGTAAATACAAATAAAAAAAATAAATAAGAAAAAAACAATAACACATCAATGCTTTGTTAGTGGAATACTTTAACTTTTTTGGTATTTTATATTTGATTTGGTTTGGCCGGGTTTTTTTAAAGGATTATTGATCCTTGGTTTCTCTTTTTGATAGATAATAGAAAGATTCAATTTGCTTGTTTTTACGGAATATCAACATTTTTTTGTTTTTGTACGGCATATCAATCTTTATGGATTTTTTACGGCATATCAACGTTTTTAGGTTATTTCTCAGTCTGACAAGCCAGCTCACAGCCAGCGCCGTGCTTAATGCCCCCGCAAATCCCAGAATTGAAGTGGGGTAATCTCCCTAGGGGCCGCAAGCTCCCTAGGGTTCGCAAGGCGTAGTCTTTCTATTTCCGTTCACGATTGGTCTAATACCTTTCTGAAAGTTAAGAATTCCCACATTTCTTCCTTCTATGGGTTAAATAGTGAGCATTACGTTATTAGAAAAAAAAACTACATGAAGACAGACCGAACATTTATCAAAAATAATGTTATCGGCATTAAATGACCTAAAAAGGTTGACATACCGCACAACGAACCAGTTTAATTACTCCCTGGTTTTCTAAGGAAGCTTAAGGAAACCAGTGATTTATTAAATCTCACATTACTGGCCGAAATGGGACATGCATATGGAAAATATGTATTACTTGTATGCATGAGATATGGTTATATCTTTAATCCAATACATACAGTAAAAAGAGTCTATTTTTTAGATAGACCGATGAGCATTCTTATGTATAATACAATTTATACAGTGTCAACGTTATAAGTGAAATGATGATTTATTAACGATATCAAGCTATTATTTATTACTGTCAGACATAATAAATTAATGTTTATGTATATGCATGTCTGTTTGTGTGTGTATGCTGCTCTGCACACTGATCTTCTAGCGTTGTTTATTTTAGAAAGAGGTATTGTAACGTACAATAAAAATCTTACTGACATGATAAATGGAGTTTGCTATCTTTCCAGATCATTATCAAAGTAATAAAATGGACGATAAGAAAAAAAAGGTATTTTTCTTTTCTTGTTGGTTGAATTTCGTTCTTGATTGCTTTTTTTTAGTTTTGCTTTTAAATTATACGACAACTTAGCAAAAATCTATTAGAAAAAAAAACAACAATGATTGAGGAAAGATAGAGAAAGTTACAGGTCCCTATCGCTGAGTCTAGCTATCACTGTCGATTCACTCTTTCTTATCTTGAATTAATCGCACTCTTTTTCACAAATTTCAATCTGCTATTTATATATATATCAGAATATTTTCACAAAATCTTCATCAAGGGCTATTTTTTAAGTCTTTAATTATAAACTGTAACACGTCTGAATTTAGAGTAGTTATAAAAAAACACACGAAAAGCAACCAATCTGAATATAGGAAACCGTCGTAATATTGACATCAACAAAGATATTAGATAAACAAAACCTAGGTATACACACCAAATTTATGTTTCTAGGTTGAATAGCTTTCAAGATATTGACGTTATTAGATTTGGTTAGCGGCCATTTTGTAAAATGGCGGAAATATATGAAGACGCACGGATCGTTGTCCACTCGGACCAAAATTTTTAGTTTGACCCTAAACTACAACCTGGTACCAAAATTCAAACTTTTAAAAAAGTTGAATTGACTGATGCCTCTGTCCCCTGCTAAAAGTTTCTGAATTAAGTCAATTAAGTGATAATTAATTGTTCGATATTAGATATTTTCCTAGTCCGATTTAAAGTTAACTTCGAATATTTAGATATAACCCTGCTGTTTTTTTTGTTTTTTTTTTCACTTTTTTTATATAGAGGCCCTAAATCTATTTGCATATAGTGAATATTAGTGAAGAAACTCAATGTTTATAGAAAATGCCTTGAAGAGTGTTATAAAAAAGGTCAAACTTTGGGTTGGTTTTAATACTACGTCTACCTACACATTGTTTCATTGTTTTTCCCTTCCCTTTCCTGGTTCCATCCTGACCACAAATGACACACACAGGCTATACACGAGACTGCCCTTGTATTCATTTTTCTTATCTTCTTCGACTGTGATTACCGGGACAGAAAGTTTAGCGGCATCAAAGAGATCAAAAGAGCTAACAGCAACACAAAAACACAAGATGTGCCCTGGCTGTCAAATAAAAAAAGAAGTAATCATCACCGACGCTTTCCATTATTATCAAATGTTGTTGACCATTTTCATATACAAAAAAAAAATTTATCAAAAAAAGTAAACTTTTGTCTTTTTTTTTATAATATTAGTCTATAATAATAGGTTATAGTTCTTCTGAAGCATCATAAGGTTATTAATGTAAAGGCATAAGGTTTAAAGTTTTAAACGTATCATACAGCGTTTAAAACCTTAAATCTTATACGTTATACCTTTACATAAATGTTTTTCTATTTTAATTATATTCAGGTTTAATTTTGATAGCTCTCCCTTGCAACCTCCTTGGCTAATATTCCAAGTTTAAAGTTTTGAAAAACTTGATTAACCCACAATGCCATTATTACAAATGCCGATGATATTTTTACAATATTTTTATATTTTTGTAATGTATTAAAACCAAGGACTTGTACATAATTTTTTTCACAAACTTCAGTGTCGAAAATAATTGTGCACCAAGGGTACCTATAAATCTAAATACTAACTATTATTATTTCAGTATTATAAATAAACTGATAAAAAATAAATTCTATTTAAGAAATTAACTGATAAAAAGTTAATCTTATTTTAAAAATAATATTTATACAATACGGTTTTAGAAATAAAGTGGTTATATTCAATAACAGCATATCATCATATCTTGAAGGAAATGCTGGAAATGTCCTTCATTGGCATTAAGACATTATTTTCTACTGCATAGTAATTTTCGGACACACTTTATTTAACTTGACAATAAAGGGTATCTTCACCCATTAATATAGTCATGGATACAAAAGAAACAAATTACACAAAGAAAGCTTTATCTAAGATCTAGTTAAATGCTATTCAGTTCTGTTAGATGATGTCAAAAACAATTACTTTAAAATCGCTCAGAGCATTCCGGTAAATCTAATTTAATAATAATAAAAATAATCGATAAAAACAGAACAGAAAACTAATCAATATACGAACGAATAAAATCTTCGTAAATGTTAGTTGTTAAAAAAAAAGCCAGCGTTAATTCTTTTAATTTCTTTTTTTATTTGTTTGTTAGATTTTGATTTCTTTCTTTTCTTAAGTTATTAAGTTTATCTTTCTTTTACGTAGACTTATTTATTTAAATATTCATCACTTTTATTTATCTATTTTCTTCATATCATTTATTTATTTAATTTCTTTTAATTGTTATTTTTTATTTTATTTAACTGGTTTATTATTTACAAGAATTCTTAGGAGTTGCCCACGCAACTCAGAACATTTTTAGTATGGGCAAAAAAATATATGTATTTAAATAAAATTATTATAACATTATAATTCAACAAAAATGATAGCATTCTGACGGATAGCTGCTTCGATCTTAATATATCTCACCAGGTGACACACAATGTTGGTAATACCCGCGTCAGATTAGAACCTGCAGACCACCCTTTCAAGACTGGGCCATAACACGACACGATGAGTTACGGTTTTAGTCTTGCAACGCTTTTCTTGCTAGATTTTTTTCTTTTTTTTTTCAGGTATCGATTTTCGATAATTATCGGAATTATCCCAGGAACATACCTAGTTAAGAACACTATCAGATACATGAAATACGTATGTGTAAATTTTTAAGAAAAACGATAAAGCCATTTTAGGGTCTCGAAAGGCCATAAACCCACAAAGACAAAGATAAAAGTTTGGTTTGGTTAAAGATAAATGTCAAAATCAAATAAAATGTTTAAAAACTGACCAAGTCAAAATTTTCTACTAAAAAGCATTGTTTTTGAATGCATGTTTTGTTTTGAGTATTATTGGTTGACTATCAAAAAAAAAAAAGATTACATGTCTTTTTGGGGGTAGGGAGTGCTAGCAGGATATTTCAGAAATCAGTAGGACGAACTTTTAATAAGTTTGCGAAACATTGATTTATACTATTATTTTTATCTTATTTTTTTTATTTAACTAGAGGGTAAAACCATAAAATTCTCTTGCTAGATAAGACGGCATAATTCCATTTCTAGTTGATGAGATCAGGTCTTGTTTTTCTGTTGCAGACCATCTACTAGTTGGATAGTTGTGTATGAAAGCTGAGAGTCATAAGAGCCTTCTATTCTGTCTAAAAACAATATTCAATGAACGAACCCGTATTCAGTAACAGTTCAAGTCAACTAGGGCATTGCCTGAAGCCGAGTATTCACCTAACCCCCACCAGCGCTTGTGAAAAGACAGGCTCCCACTTCTGGACCTGTATCGAGGCAGTGATTGAGGCTGAAGGCGACTACACTGAATAGATGCCAACTCTACTATATAATCAAGTTACCTGAATCGAGGTTTTTCGATGGAAATTTTAACATAGAACTATCGTGTCGTTTTTTTTTCTTCATGGTGACAATTTTATCGCTGCAGTTTGAATTTTGGTTCTGTTTTTTATTTATTAGTTCATTTTATTTAATTTTTATACCATCAGTTTATTTTATACATTTAAATGTTAACTCATTATTACTTATTAGTGGCGTTTACTTTCATCCGATGTATTTATCCATTCACTCATTTTTAATATTATTTATATGTTTAATATTCCCTATCAATTAAGTTATTGATTTTTGTTATTTCCTTATTAAAATGTATGTTAATACGCCCGTGTGTCTTTGTGTGTCACGCAAAATTAATAATTTGATTTTAGCAAATCATGAGTGGCATTTAAGAGTTATTAATTAATAAGACACATCATCTGTTGGATCTCCACTTACTCTCTGTAACCACTCTTCCAACCCCTAACTGTATGTTTTCCGATATTTTAACATAAAAAGTACTCCTTCCGGAGACTTGTTACCGTAAAAATATTTCACGGGTCCAGCTAATATCATTTATTTAAATGTTTATTTAAAGGGGAAAGAAGAATAAAAGAAATGAATGGGAGCAATACAAGAGCTAAAATTAGCAATAACCATTAAAACGGCAATGAATATAACAATATAACCCACAAAAACAATCGAACTCACAAAGACGGACAGGAAAGAAAAAAAGAAAGAGAAAAGACCATTAGTTTGATAATGGAGTTATAACTCCGAAATATTACCGACTGCTAACTTTAACGCATCATATAGCCTTAATAAACCTTATATGTATTATTAAATGTTTATTAGTTGAATTTATTCCTTTTTTTTGTATTTCTATTCATCTATTAATTTTATTAGTTTATTTGCCTGTTCATTTTTTTTTATTGATCTCATTGTTAATTAATATTCATCATCATCATCATCATCATAAGCAGTCTTTCATTGCCGAGGATGACTATTCCAGGAGGTGGTGCCCTCTCCGCTGGTACTGCTGTAGTCTACGTTCACTATGAAACCTCTTGTTGCAGAACACACACACATGTGCACGCCAGGCGTGTGACGTTGCATGTGTCTCTAATAGGACACGTCTTTTAATTATTTTGGAT
The DNA here is from genome assembly GCA_034780655.1 of Idiosepius hallami. Lineage (NCBI taxonomy): Eukaryota > Metazoa > Mollusca > Cephalopoda > Idiosepiidae > Idiosepius > Idiosepius hallami. The sequence goes on from JAUZSX010059726.1 coordinate 7,369, forward strand.
AATTTTTTTCCCTTCTGGATGCTCTCACGCCAGCTACCTTTGTCATGAGCCAGCAGCTCCCAACTCTTCACCTCAATTTCCATTGCTCCCAAAAGTCATTTAATAACATAATATTAATCGAATGATTCGTAAAATGAATAAACAAATGATTTGCCCATTTTCCTTCACGTTTATTTCATCGTTTTTTTGGCCGTGAGAGAGAGAGAGAATTAGAGAGTAAATAAATAGTGATAAATTTTGCTTCTTTACTATAAACAGAAAAAAAGTGTTTTGGATTTTTGCATTTCCATTGTTGTTAAGAGGCAAACAGTTTGATAGACGACTTACTTGGCAAGGCTGTCTCTGAAGCTCTTTGTCAATCTGCCAAAAATAGTGTGACCTTATGCCAGGAAAGGCTCCGCTGATATCCAAAATTTTTTATTTCCTTTACTTGCGGTCTTATTTTGTACAATATCATCCATCAATTTATCCATTTAACCATCCATCCATCCATACCAACGACATCTATCTATTATTCTATCTTCGACAGTCGTTCCAGAAGTTATGCCAGCTAAATTGTGAAGCCATTTTTTAAGTTGAAAAGAGATACAAACACGGGAGTGTTACAATTAAAGTCAGTGACCTTTTGTGCTCCAGAATTTATTTTTCTAAATAGTCACCAACATTCTCAATGCAAGTTTTGCAGCAATGAACGAGATGGTTCATTTTCGCATCTGAATTGGGTCTTTTTACTCACGTCAACTTTCCGATTCTTGAGCTCACAAACCCATCTACTGACTACACTGACAAGAATTTCATCGCTTTCCTAAAAGTTCAACAGGAACCGGGAAATGTTAATCAGTTAAATTTTTTCTGCGAGGCAGAATTCAATAACACATCTCTGCTTCTATACCTACCTTCCTACCTACCTAACTATTTGATTATCTATTATAAGTTAATCATGTATCTCAATTTGTCGGTTAATTATATATCTATCTTTGTACCATCCTACCTAAATATATATCTCTCTATCTATCGGTCTATCTACCCATCCATATATCTATCTGCTTGTCTATGTATTATGCAAAGATGATTTCTAATACAATTTTATAATAATAAATTCTGAGTCTTCATATGATAACTTTTTATCCAGTCATTCTTTTTAAAAAATGGACTTTTAAAATATACAGCATCAACTATTCAAAACTCTCCTAAATAAAACACCTTGTATTGCGAGGACGATTAAGTGCATCAGTGAGATTGCTATCGTATCAGGTTGAAACACAAACTTACAGATCAAAGAGCGCATGACGATTAAATGCACCAGTGACAGTTTTTTCAACAAATTATTTCACTACAAAAACAGAGTAAACTAATCCACATTTAGCTCTGGTATTTTATAATCCAACAGAGGCTTTCATATCGTAAAACTTTACGATCAAAGCGCTTTTGTTAAAACATTTTTTTTGCTTTACAATGTTTCTTTGCAAATAATCAAACTAGATGCTAGCGCCGCAATGTCTAAAATAATTGCCTAAATGTCACTACTCTTATCAGAACACATGTCTAAAACCTATCCTACAAAATAGAAAATGATTTCTTAATAGAACGAATTATCTTTATAAATTAGAATCAAAAGAGTGCAAAGAAGAAACAAGCCCCAAAACATAGGTCAGATATATCATTATACAGTTAGCTTGCGATAAAGGAGAAAAAAAAGACTATTTGAGAATCATTTGAGAGTCAGGAATCCTTCAATATCAAATATTTTTGCCAAGTATTTAAAAAAAAATCTTCATTTGTTTAACAAGTGCAATCCAATCTGTGAGGAAAAATATTATAACAATGATTTAATAATGATATATCTATTTAAACAAGCACAAACCTTCTGTGGATAAAACACACCTCATAATGAACTCTACCAATCACTATAAATGTGATCCCTATCACCAACCGAGGAGAGAGAGGATTTCATAGCAACAGGGGCAGCTATGCTGTCAGGCCATGTGCCACCATTTCTGTACCTTTTGTTAATATACTTATTTGTTAAACCTTAATACTGTCTTGTTTCTTCTATTTAACTACACTGTACGCAACACCACACTCGGCTACAATCGACCACAACAATGTTAATGATGTTTCTCTGAAAATAGAAACATCTATAATTTAAGTTTTAAAATGCTTTAAATGATAAAATGGATAGAATAAAATATGGACTTGAATTTAAAACGGCAGCACCTTGCAAATCTTAAGTATTCTTGTAATTTGAAAATTCACAGTAAGACTTCACTGAATAGACCCAATCATGAGTTTTATAATTGGTGACTCAGTTTTAGCTATGTCATTCCCTCATCATACTGACACCAAATTGCGAAGATTTTTATTAATTCCATTCAACACAAGTAAACATTCCCATAGCCTAACAAAAGCTCATGTAAAATAATAACATGTCACTATGCCGAAGAAATATCCTATATTCAAAATGGTAGGCTAAAAACTTGGTAGGCGAGGCAAATATTAGTTCGTAGAAACTTTTTTTTGTACGAATGCTGGGAATATGCTTTTTTTACTTGGAATCTTTTATTCTTTTTCTATTTATAATGACATTTGACATAAAAATTTAAGTTATTTTTAAGTCAACTTGACATTTGCAGTTTTATTGAGTTTGAACAAAACTAAACAAATAGAAAAATACGAAGATCCAAAATGGAGAAAAATATAAAACCTTGTCATTTGGAAACTGATTAAAAAAGACATGGCAACATTTTTCGCGTTTTTTTTAAGGCCAGTAAAAAAGACATCTTGCTGCCAAACGCAATAAAGGTGAAATGAATTAAATGAAACGAAAAACCTTTTTCTTTTTCTCATAATTATCAAAGGAATCCTCAAGTAAAACTTTAAAAAAACACACAGAAAGAATATATTTTGAAAGTCTGACGAGCCAACCACCAAAGGCTCTGGATTTACATAAATATATGCAACAATGAACAAAGTAAACAATTAAATTATGAGGTTTCACTTTGTTTTTGTTTTTTTGTTTTTGTTTTTATTTTGTATTTTACGACATATCAAACTTCTTAAGTCTATTAATGCTGGGAAATAATGCATTTTTTATAAAAGCTCTTTTCCCTAGTTTTATAATAACATAATTTTCTAACTTGCGTATTAGAACCCTGAAGTCCCACTGCCTATCCACTGTCCCAAATCGATTCCCCGTTTTAAGTTTCTATGAAGAAATGTGGGACTGTTTTTATTTTAGAGAAAAGTGATGTTTACCCTGGGAATTATAATAGAAAAAACTCTTCATAATAAAAAAAATAAATAAATTAGTCCAACTGTAAATGTAAAATGACAATATATTTCAATAAAAACTTGTTACAGTAGTATTAATAGCAATGCTTGGAAAATAGTTAAAATAATTCCAATAATGATAATAATCATCAAAACTGAAGAGTTACGCGGGGTTAGTTGTGTTATTTAAACAAGAATAAACGCTCAAGGTTATTAATCCTAACGTGAACGTAAAGATTCGAATACACGCAATACGATTCCAAAGTTCGACTGCCTAGGCAGACAAATGCATCATTTTCTTCTGGATCAGGTCCAGCATATTTAATAATAAAACAATCTTCAATAAAATATTTCTTCTATTGGAAATAGGATAGATAAATTGTTGTCTACTTTATTTTTTATCTTAATTTTCAGAATTCTTTTGGTATGATAAATTTTACAAGCATTATTCGGACTATTGTTCTTAACCGTAATGCAATGTTTCACAACGTTCCGACTGAATTAATCTTTGGTACTCTATAGGCATTATAAAATAATTCATATTGTATTTTTAGGGCTACCATTTTTTTTATTTAGTTTAGGTTTTGCTTTTCTTGTATATTTCATATCTAATGGATGATTTATTTTCGTTATCATATATTAAAATCTTTGTTTGTTAGTTATATTTTTTACGACATAGCAAACTTTTTGTTGTTTACTCTCGAAAACAGTCATTCGTTTTATAAATGCTATTTCCCCATATAGATTTTTAATAAAATCATTAAAGATGTACTATTTAATCAACAGTAAAATCTTTGTGAGGATTCATATCTATCCCAAAGGGATTTAGTCTAAATGTGAACGTGAACGTAATGACTCTGATTCGTGCACTGTCTATTCACTACACCAAGTGGACTTAACCTTATTTAAAATTTAATATTTTAGTTTTTATTCATATTTATTTTCTCCGATCTATTTTAATTTAAAGTCCACCGTCTCTCTATATAAACACCGTATTCCAAGATAACAGTGCTTAAAAAGAAGTTAATAACTTTGTTACACCCTGTTGCTGCAATCGCTTAAAACCAAACAAGTTTCATTATTCATTATTATGGAGTAGAGTGATTCATATCGATGCGGAGTTACACTCTCGAAGTCAGTTTATAAACTGTTATGTTAAGTCATGCAGTTACTTGAGAGATTTGATAAACATCTTTGGATTTGAGGAGTGGCTTGATTTTAATGGATTAATACAACGGAGAAACCGGTGAGGCGTTTCGCACAAAACTCAAATAAATTATTGATCTCTTTCTTTACAACTCATTGAACGTTGTTTCAAAATTACAATTTCTTTTGTCAATCAATCACTTTAAAAACTAATGGATGCATTTTTATATGAGGATCTTTTGAAAAAAATCCGTCAATTCTTTTTAAAATTCTTTAAAACCGACAAACTTTTGATTGCTAGAACAAAGAATTTCTAAACAGATCACAAAGATCAGAAACTGTGTGTGTGCGTGAATTTAATAATTTTGACCTTTGTAACGTGGTAATGTTTATCCTGTGGACCCTGCATCTCTTAACACGTTGTGTTCCTCACCAGGCAAACCATTTAGATGTTACAGAATCTATTTTTTGTTCGAATTTTATTTTCTCTTCAAATCTCCTAAAATTTCTGGCATGAATTTGTCTTTTTGCGCCCGCTGGAACTGACCTCTAGGCATATGCACCATCTGCCTTCCCCTTTGTGAGACTACTGACCTAAAAAGGACACTTGATACCGTATTAAAATAGGTCTGTCAGGTCTTTTTCATGAAAAGAAGCAGTTTTTGAATTAGAATAAATTTTTTTGTGTTTTTAAATCGCTCAAATGTTATTATTTGGATTTTATAATTCCTATTTCAGTTTTTTTAATAAATTCAATTTTTTTTTAAATATAGAGACCAAATGCTTTTTTTATTGTCTTTGATGGAACAGGAATTGCTCGTATTAAATACCAAACATAATCTTTAAAATTCTGACAAATCTGACGTGATATTACGAGTATAACTAATCTGCGCTTAATTTCAGATTACAGTATAATTTATTCATAGTAGCACTCGTCCGTGCGGGGAGAAAGAATTCTTACATGCTGTTCTCTCTGCTGGCCCTTTTCTCCTTGGCAGTCTAAGTCTCAACTGTCCTCTTCAGCTGGGGCAATCTCTCTGCTGCTCCTGATGTATTTCGGGTTTGTCGACTTGCATCGACTCAGGCGCAAAGAAGTCTGGTCCCCGGCCAAATAGTGTCAGTACCCATCTGACTTAGTCGTTTGATTTTTACCAGACCACCCAGGGCACCCCTACAAGGTGATAACGTCGTTCTGTCCAAGTGTCTCTAGGCGTGTGCGGCGAACGGCATATCAACGTTCAACCATCACACCTGCATCAATATATTACACCTTGACTTAGCCGATATTTTCCCTACATGGCTTCTAATAGAAAAAACTCTGGTTGGCTTGTTAGTAATTTTGCAGTGTCGTCTTTTGCCTTAGGTTGCCAAAGGCGATACATAGGCTCCTTAGAGTCTAAATGATCAGAACTCTTGCGGTAAGGCTTAATAATTAGTGTTTCGTCTTTTTCTTCGTTGATACCTTTACACGATGTCAACCAATATAACCTGCAGTTAGAAAAAAATCTTCAAAATATTTCAGACAAATATTGCATGTGTACATACACTTGATATACATCGAGAAACTATTATCTGATTTCCTAGAAGGTGATTATTTTGTTAGAAACATTGTGCAGGAAATCAACTGTGCATTACAATACAGTAAAAAAAAATCCAAACAGTTGAGAGTCGTTCAGTAATTTTTTCTTCATATTTTTTTCGTATAATTAAACCTTTTGTGTATATGTGTCTGAGTGTGTTGTGTTTTTATTTGCTTCTTTGTCTTTTCTTTCTATTTTTTTTTTGACTGTACTAATATAAATATTGATTTCAGGATAATTCTTTTAATACAAGGGGTCGTTCAAAAAGTAATATCACCTTTTATTTCTTCTTTATATTTTTTTTATTCAAATAAAAATTGATTTACAGATGTGTTCTTATAATTTACAGATGTGTTCTTATAATTTAATATATAAAATCTTTCATGTCTTTTTATTTTTTTCAAACTGTTAACATATTTTCATTTCTTTTATTTGTAGGTAAGTGGAACCCATTCCTTTGTTTTATTGTAAGATAATCAGCCTTAAAGGTAAAATCATTTGATATAATTATTATTTTTAAATAATACATTTTTTTTTCATTTAAGATTCAATTTCACATGTTGCACTCCAAAAAGTTTTTTCATTCTAGATTTTTCATCCGGTAACCAACGCCGAAAATATAAAAAGAAAAATTGGGAAACTAATCATTATATTCCTAAATACAAGTTCACAATCATGAAGAATGCGATTTCAATTGTTATACGCGGATTAAGCTGCGTACGCATTCTCTCTATATAAACCCGGGCGAGTTTATATTGTGTTATAAGTACCGCAACTAACTACCGAAGAAAACTACGACCAATGCGATCCTAAACATCATAATATTTTTCTCCAAGCGAAAATGCTCTTCATTTGTGAGAGTTGAATAAACCAAGAATTGTATATTTAAATTTTGCCAAAGAAGAATAGCCTATTTATATATATATATATAGAGGGATGAGTTTTAAACTTATAATAATCATGTGTGTATTTAAAAATTAATTCAAATTAGTTCTGGAGTCGATCTGAATCAATTCTGTAATAGGAAATGCTTCAACAATGTCTCCTTGCATAATGTAACAATTTTTTTAATGCCTGTTCTTACGTAGTTAATTTTTATGATTGAATAAATTTGAAATGCATTTTTTAATCAAGAATATTTTAAAAGTGTATTCAAGTTTTTATATTATACAATTACGTTAATATTTTCCGTATTTTACTATGAAAAAGAATCTACAATAAAACCTTCTAAATCCATTTCAATCAATGTTTCAAATTCGATGTGAAATATCAAATTAGTAAGCCTATCCTGACACACTGAGTTTCTTCGGTAGTTTGGATAAATTTTAATTTGCTGAACGTCCTTTCACAAGATGTTACAGAATTTATTTGTTGTTCGAATTTTATTTTCTCTTCAAATCTCCTAAAATTTCTGGTATGAATTTGTCTTTTTGCGCCCGCTGGAACTGACCTCTGGGCATATGCACCATCTGCCTTCCCCTTTGTAGGACTACTGACCTAAAAAGGACACTTGATACCGTATTAAAATAGGTCTGTCAGGTCTTTTTCATGAAAAGAAGCAGTTTTTGAATTAGAATAAATTTTTTTGTGTTTTTAAATCGCTCAAATGTTATTATTTGGATTTTATAATTCCTATTTCAGTTTTTTTAATAAATTCAATTTTTTTTTAAATATAGAGACCAAATGCTTTTTTTATTGTCTTTGATGGAACAGGAATTGCTCGTATTAAATACCAAACATAATCTTTAAAATTCTGACAAATCTGACGTGATATTACGAGTATAACTAATCTGCGCTTAATTTCAGATTACAGTATAATTTAAGAAGCTTTAAGATCTTAGAACATTACTCATGTTCAACGTGTCGATGTGCTTTTTACTGAAAGAAAAAGGCACATTTTCTGTTTAAAAATTTTGAATTGAATAGATTACCTTGACAGCACAAAAAGCATTTCATTGCAGTTTGGTTGGGTAATACTGAATTTTAACACCCATGGGTGCCATATCTAGTGATAGTTAGTTCAAACTGCATGTAAACACCCGCGTGTGCGAAAATACACTTATAACTTTGGTTCTGATAATGAACAGAAAACCTGAAAAAGATCAAAGAATATACTGGTCGAAGTGTAGTGAATTCAATAAATAGAAAGAAGTGCACCATAGTCTTCCATAATAAATATACAAACAAAAGTCATAAATTTGTTCGTTTTGGAAGGTATTAAACCTCAACAGGTTAAACGTTTAATCAAGGATTTATTCGCTCGGGTTATCTCTTACTGGCAAAGTATGATAAACAAGAGGCACCCAGCAGATATAAAAACATTCCTTTGGAGTAGTTATTGAAATTTTAGTTTAAAGTAGTCCCATTTGTTTAAAAAAAATAGTAGTAATAAGCGAGACCTTCAGGGTCTTATTTAAAATATACTGGGGAATTGATGCTGTAGAAAAGAGAATTTCAATGGTACAACAATATTCATTGTTCAAGAGGAACCATGAACAGATTTTAGCATTTTTTTTGTTTTTTCGTTTTTAACAAAGAAATCTATTGAAAACATCGCCACGTGAAAATTATGGAATTCTTCTATTAACAAAGAATGCAATAGAAAACATATTCACACGAACAATTATCGAACAAGTTTTACTTGAAGCATTGTTAAAAAGAAAAGAAAAGAAAAGAAAAGAAGAACATAGATTATCGTAATCGTCGTCGTCAACATTTAGTTTTCTAAAACGTTTTGGTTTCCATTATCTTAAAAACTATGAAAATAAAATTATCTTCTCTTTGATAGAAACTAATTATTCGTATCGCCTATGTACTTACAAAATGAGTTGATAAAGACAATATGTACTTATGCATTAATTGTCCTTATCAATATATTGTTTAGGATAGAGAAAGAAAATTTGCATTCATATCCCTGAATAAATTTAATTGAACCGTTGTAATTATATCTACTGATTTATTCAATAAATTCAAGCCTGTTTATATTCTTTACACCCTTGTATATGAATTTCATGTTGTTCTTTCTATTATAGTTAAAATACAAGATTTTGAGAATAAGTGATAATTATTTTTAAAAATGCAGAAACAAGAAGAGGCTATTCAAAATAATAAGAAAATCTACAACTACTATAAAAGTTACCTGTAAATAAGCCAAAGGAATGGTCTCAATCAAATTATTTTGCCAATTTTAGCATAGATACTTGAGATTTGATTAATGAAGTATTCGGACACTTGAGAAAAATATGCTTTGATTTTAAGCTGGACAATTGAAAATTTATATTATTTAATTTATATTATTGAAGTGAATTGAATTTTTATTATTCAATTTATTATTAAATATATTATTTATATTATCTAATTTAATTTATATTATTTAGTTTATACAATTGAATTGAATTTTATTTATATTATTCACTTCTATTATTTCTATTATTTAATTTGATTTCTATTATTTAGTTTGACTAAGCATGGTACTGTGGGTAGGCAGTCGATATCGTAGTAAGCGAGTTCGAATCCTAGTCCTTCCATTTCAGTTCATAATCGGACTAATACCTTTGGGAAAAGGATTAGTCCCCACATTCCCTCCAACTATGGGTTAAATAGTTCACAATGTTTTATTTAAAAACTACATGTGCACAAAAAGAACGTTAATAAAAAAAATGATATTTCTCTCAAATGATTGACCTAAGTAGTAAAAAAAACAACCAATAATAATAAAAATAGCCATTGGAATGACTAACCATGTTGAAAATGTCCAAACGTGGACAAATGCACTGTCTTTCATTTGGTAAAGAGCCAATAGACGAAACATAAGCGCATAAAGAAGAAAGTTCATTGTGTTTCTAATGATATTATGGAAGACGTAATAGATCAAAAATAAATGAAGTGGCTAGAAACGGATTTATCAGAGTTAATTAAATAGAAAACATTTTGAAGATCATAGAACGAAAGGTAGTTTTGGAATAAATACATTACTCTAAAATTGGAATTAATAATCTATAAGCGTGAAGTAATTGTTTAAATCTTACTCTAAATAATATAAAAAGGACTTGTTTCATGATATATTTGAAATGAGACTTCATAATTTGTATATTTATCATGCAGATTATGGTAGTCAATTTAACAAATACAAAGCTAAGAACCATAGTCCGCATAATGAATATTCAAAAATAAAACTTAACCGCATTAATATTACAATATTATATTGAAAATCAGTTTCCCAATGTTATGGAAATGATTTAAAAATATAATGGGGCCTCAAATTAGTGAGGGTGGCCGTTGTCAAAGTAAAACAGTAGAGAGGTAGGCCCCGAAACGGTGCACATTCTCTCCTGAAGGCCCCAAGACTTAGTTGATTATTTGAACTTTTACCAGTAGGATTCCCAAAGACCGTCATGGAAATATTATGTCGATAGGATAAGTAAAATTTTAAAAGCTTCCTTTCTGGTGAGTTTGAATTACTTTTGCAGTAATTTCCTTCTTTACATGCTGGTAATAGACATTCTAAATTCCAAGTTCCAAAATAGAAAGTAGTCCAATTTGTAAAGTTGATAGACAGTTGGAATTCGAGATCTAAATGCGTGAGTTCAAAGTCTGTTCATTCAGCTTGCGTTCATATTTGACCCAATACCCTTGAGAAATGTATAAATCTCCATATTCACCCCAGCCATGGGTTAAATAGTGCATACACTGCTATTCCTTTTCTACGCGTAAATAAAAAGAACGTATCTAAAAAATAATTGATCAATAGATGGATTTTGGCCGGCGAAGTCGAGCATTGTTAAAAGCTCGGACTATGGAATCGTATTAAGCGAGTTCAAATCCCAGTCAAAACCATTGCATCTACCTTTCGCTGCTTCAAGCAGATTGGACTTGTTAACTATAGAGAGTTTCTCATCTAGGTAAAGGGCAACACTGATTTCAAAAGCCCTCAAAATATCCTCCATGCTGGGGGTTGAGAATAAAGCTAGCGACTCTTTCTCGTAAAAGAAGTATGCTACGGAAACAGCAAAAAGTAAATATGCTGCCTGGCGCACCATGAGGTGTAACAGTTTAAGAATAGGTTAATTTGCTGTAAAACAAAAACAAACAAACATTTTCCAAATATTCAAATGAGGCTCTTTAATATTTAAATATCCTTTGAGAACTTTGCTGAATCCATTTATTTAAATAAAGATAGACTTATATTATTATTTTTGGTAATACTGAATTTGAACACCCATGTGTGCCATATTCAGTGATAGTTAATTTAAACTGCATATGAACAGCCATGGCTGCCATATTTAGTGATAGTTAGTTCAAACTGCATATGAACACCCATGGGTGCCATATTTAGTGATAGTTAGTTCAAACTGCATATGAACACCCATTGGTGCCAAATTTAGTGATAGTTAGTTCAAACTGAATATGAACACCCATGGGTGACATATTTAGTGATAGTTAATTCAAACTGAATATGAACACCCATGGGTGCCATATTTAGTGATAGTTAATTCAAACAGCATATGACCACCCATGTGTGCAAAAATACACTAATACCTTATTTTTTTTACACAAAAGCGATTTTCGATATAAATTTTGTATTTGATTTTTCTAAGCCAATTAGCACTTACACAAAGAAAAACACTGAGTAACTATCTCATAAAGAATTCCGATTCAAAGTATGAGAGGTTTCATTGATATAAAGCTATAGTTATTTTTCTTCGTTTTTACCCATCAAGAATATAAAAAGACTTTTTTAAAAAAGCTCATAATGTCATTGGGAACCTTTCTCTGAAAAAAAAAATCATTCTCTTGTCATCGACTTTAGGTGTTGTTCAGTGGCTTTCATGGCGTGATTTAATAATCAAAACATGGCTGCGTTCTGAAAGTAGACGTAAAATAGCAAGCAAAGCTAAAGAAGGAAAATAAAATGAAACAAGAAACAACTCGTGTAATAATTAATTATTTATCTATATACTTGGAAAATGAGACTCTACAATTTGTAGCTCTTTAAAAATAAAACGAAAAAGGTGAAAGAAAAAATTGTAAAAATATTCTCTTTATACGTAGAGTGCTTAAGAAAAGGAATCAAAATAGTTATCCTTAGGCGAGCGAAGCGAACCTTTTGGTAGTGACGACTTTTGATTACGTATGTTCCTTATAGACTCGGAGATGGCTTGGTCTAGCAGGCTCAAACTTGGTGTGCTGATAGAGGGCATGGAAGAGAATGTTCCCGCGAAAGAATTTTTTCAATCCGTCAACATTCAAGTTGTCCCAAATGTTTGTAAAAACATGGAAAAAAATTTATCCCAAGGCGAGCGAAGCGATCCTTTTGGTAGTGAGGACTTTTGGTTACGTATGTTCCTTATAGACTAGATTATAT
>JAUZSX010059837.1:0-19727 GCA_034780655.1 Idiosepius hallami
CCCATTAACTACTGAACACGCTCGACGTTGCTTAACTTCGGTGATCTGGCGGGAACCGGTGTTTCAACGCGATATGAATTTATGGTATATACTAGGTTGGGCACCAAATCCATTTAACCTATATTTATGAGCTCAACAGTCTGTCCTAGAAGACAAGATGGTTCAAGCTTGAAAAAGTTCAGGAAATCCTCAAATAAACTATTATAAGATCATAACTATTAAGATTTTCTCTATGTTTAACTTTAATTTTCTTATTCTCATCCAAGTATGATAATAACAATAAAAATTTGTAAAAATTAGGGAGAAATGGTAAAGGTTGTGAATTGTAAAGTTTAGTGAAGTAGTGGTACGTAGCAATTTTTAATGATTACGTATCATTAAACTTTAATGCTGATTCAGCATTTAAAATCAGCTTATGTACCCATTGACATGTAAAGTGTCAGGGGTTTTATAAACTGGGACACTACAACCAGAGAGGGTCGCTGATCTCTCCTGTCATAACATGACATACTGGACATATCAAACTTTCACAACAGCAAAAAAGAGTAAACAACTATTAAATATTCTTTCTATCTCTCTCTCTACAAGAAAAACTGCTACTGTGGGGTGACTGTTGGTGTGTTTTTTCCAACTGAATAAAAACGCTCATTTTCTTCTTAAATTATTGTGGTTGGTTTTCTTTTATTTGATGTTTGCCTATGGATTATACACAATGAAAATATTGGGGGTTCTGAAAGCAACATACCATGTTACAAATTTATTAATCCTTAATTTCAGTCATAGAACAAAGTCTTCTTAATTTTCATGAAACAAAGATTAAACAAACTTACCTACAATTTCCTTAACATCATTATTCACAAAATATAACATGGTTCCAAGGCCAGACAAAAGGAGAAGAACAAGTACAAAATATTTGCAAATGGCTGCACATATACCCGGCTTCTTTGACGATTTTGAGCCCTTTGTCTTTTTTTTGGACACTTCTGTAATAAGAAAAAAAAAACACACACATCATAAGCCAAGCTTAATACTAAGATAAAAAAAAATATATATATTTTTTAATCACATCCATACAATAGAGTTATGCTGAAAAATTTAAAAAAACTCATGAAATGTGAGTAAACATAAAACAATTTATATCTTTACTCTCAGTTTTATTGATTACGCATACAGGGGTTGGACAAATTAATGGAAACACCAGTGACTTTTGCATCAAGTTGAAAAAATATAATAATTGAACAAAAATTGTCAGAATGTTTTTTAAATTTATGTTAATTGTAACCCTTGTTGTAGCCTTGGTTAAATTTATCTTTTTTTAGCTTAGATAGTTTATAATAAAAATAATTAAAATGATTGATCTATTAGATTGTTAAAATGTCCAAGTGTTTCCATTATTTTTTCCAACCCCTATAGCTTCTAATTTACAAGTTTGAAATAAATTTTTAATTTAAACAAACAAAATGTAACAAAAATATTGACTTTACATTATCATTGTTAATCAAATAAATATTTCATAGATATAAAATTTATTTTCAAAATTGGAGTGGAAAAAAAAAAAAAAAACTTCTCATTATACAAAGGAACCAAAAAGGTTTTGAGTATGCTGTTTCCCTGCTTATCAGACGATGCTCAAAATCTGCCCCCCTCCCAGATGCTGTCCTCTGACTATTTCATCAAAGCCAACCCCTAAATATTATTATTAGTTTTAAAATTTGAAGGATAAGACATTTTCCGTTTGTATATCAGGGATGTTTTTTGTTTTTTAATCTAAAAAAGAAATCCTTGACTTAGCATATAAACGTGGGGAAATACATTAGATATAAGTTTATTAAATGCTATTTTAAAAAAAGTTATATGTAAATTAAACATTCAGTGAAGTCTTTTTTGTTTTTAAACTACTATAAATATGTCTTGAAAATATGGGGAGAGACTTCTTAAAATTTAAAATCTATTAAAACCTAAAAGTCTAAATAAGCTTTAGTTATATTAGAAAAATTTTCAACCACTTTTAAATTTATTAAACACTTGAAGCATAGGCCATATTGCTTGTTCAACACAGACATTTTTAGGTATGGCTATAAATGAGAAAAACTGAATATTTTTGATGCAACAGCATTTTTAAGTAGCTTCAAGTCTTTAGACCCAAAATTGCCAGAAAGGTTTTTGACAACTTAGCAGCAGCAACATATCTGGCTCAAAACTGATTAAAAAACAATACTGATATATGAAAACTCTATATATGAAATTTCAAGTCAATAGATCAAAAATTGGCAGACTACTTTGGTAAAGACTGCTCTACACACATTCTCATTTTTTATACAGATGAAGGTTATTCCAAAAGTAATGCCTCCTATTTTAAAGTTTTTCTTTTTGTTAAATTATGAAGAGATAAGTATCCAAAACAATAAATAGTAAACATTTAAATATAAATTTTTCCAGAAATCTTTATCTGAAATCCATATTGTTCTACCTTTAAATGATTGTCAAATATATGTTAATAAATTAGTGCTTAAACAATCATAATCATAACAAACATTAATTAGAGAGGAATAAATCACCTCCTTGTAAAAACTACTGTGGAGATAATTAAAACCTTTTCTGGTGGAAGCATTGAAGGGAAAAAAAACATGGCTATTTTAAAGTCTATTTGATTTTTATTTAAAAATAATTTTGTGTATGTTTTAAAAAAACACAATACATGATTCTTAAAAAAAGAAAACGGCTTAATTGGAACTTCAACCCATTTTATTATCAACTCTTTAGACCCGGACATAAAAGTGGTAACTAGAAAAAAAGACTATATTCAGGAAAATTACTAATCAGCCAAACAGAAATATTGTTTTCTTTTTTCTTTTTTTTTTTTTTGCAAGGCCAATATATTTGCCTGTCAGGGTCTAAAGAATTAAACAGATCCTTATTTTGAAACAATAAATGAAGTGTAAAAATTAAAGAAAACAACAAAAAATCTAACAAATGGTTAATAAAACAAACACAAAAAATCCGAGTGTTAAGAAATTATGACATTTTCATTATTATGTTGTTGATTAAATTTAGAACCAGTTGTACTGAAGGTTTCAGATAAATGCAACCAAAACGAGGTAACTAGGTTTTCTGAAAACTGTCTATTAAAGAAGAAAGAAAAAAAGTACTAAAAAGTGTTCCATAGATCTGAAACCAACTCCTTATATATCAAATTTCAAGTCCCTTGACCTAAAGTTGGCAGACTAGCTTGGAAAAGACTGTTCCTCACATAGACAACAAATCTCATTTCCATAGATAGATAAGATTAAAAACCTTTAATCCATCAAACATCTTCGGTTTTTGATAATCAAAATTTATTTAATTTATTTTAATTTTTTTATTCAGTGATTTATCGTGGCTGTGCGGATGGATGGCAAGAAAGCACCATTGATCACTTTTATGTTGGTTGCAGAAACCAGACAATGTGGGGCAGGACAGTGGAATGGTGTTTCTGTTCTTCACCCTACTGCAATGGCCAGTCAATAGAAAATATCAGAAACAACTACTCTATTTAAAAACAAAAATATTATACAAATTTTCAGTGTGATTTACTTCAATAGATAACTTCCTATGTAAGATTCTAATTACAATCAAATTGTTGATAATAATTTAATAAATTTTTTAATAACACCTGAATATATTATTATCATTATTTAGATTATTCAGAGTTTTTGGTTACAGTAATATTCTACGCAATTGTGGCGAAAATGCTTTGTGTATGCAATACAAAAAGGACAGCCAGGATAGTTGCAAATGGCGTGCTCTTGATTTTGACTGGTTGTTACCCCTATCCTAACCTCCAATCTCGAGGACCAGTACAGTACCTGATATTCCTAAATGGTCACCCATCTTAGTACTGAATGGGCTCTACGTTGCTTAACTTCGATGATCTAGCAGTAACCGGTGTCTCCAATGCAACTTGACCGTACTGGATGGTTCAGGTGGCGTTGTTAATATTGTTGTTGTTGATGTTGATGACGGTTATTATGATGATGGTTATGGTGGTGGTAAAGATGATTATGCCTATGATCATGGTGGTGGTGATGGTGGTGGTAATGGTGATGATGATGATGATTTAAGTTAATACCAAAAGATTGCAAATAATTTTCCGTTTACTTCCAATATTTAAAGAAAATTTTAAAAAATGCTGTTAGCAAATAAAAACCTGATTAAAAACCAATTTTTTTTTCGTTTTTTTCGTTTTTTTCATTTTTTTTTTTTTTTCGATATTACATTTCTTTCAAAATGCAGTTTGAAATCCAAACTAATGTTATTATTTAGACATTTCTTTTTTTTTCCAATTATTTATTCTCAATTTTTTCTTGTTATAGAAGATTGTTCAGCATTATTGCAATCAGGGCCGTGCTTAGAGCCCCTGCAGACCCCGCAAGGCTACTTGGCTTCACAGGTTGTAATAGATGTATATTTCAAGTGTGATAATGATTTTATAATTAATCCTAACAATGAATTATTTTGGTAATTTTTTGGATTTACAATACATCTGTGAAGCCAAGAAGCCTTGCAGCTCCGAGGGAGCTTGTGGCCCCCTCGCAATTGCGGGGTCTGCGGGGGCCCTAAACACGGCCCTGGTTGGAAACAAAAAAAAATGAAGAGAAAACATTAAGACTAAAGAGTAAAAATTTTTTTTCTTAATAACTCTTGTTTGAATAACAACATTCTGCCTAAATATACTCAATATATAGATTATATCTACTTGGTCGAGCACAAACTCATGTTAGGCACAAGGCCATTTTACGTGCCCATTATTTCCCTGGGCTTTCGTAATTGGTGTCGCCCTTCACCTAGATGAGTTACTCTCCCAAGTTAAAAAGTCCCATCTGTTTGAGGCAACTATAGGTAAAGGCTATGGTTTTGACTGGAATACTAAATAAATATATATATCAATAAAGAACTATTGAATATTAAAGGCATTTTGTTCATCTATATAGACTATGGTCCTCATCTTAGTATGTGTCAAATTCACTACTTTTCAACCAGTTTATCCTTAGTGTTGGATTGTTTTTGGTCTACTGAGACTGTGTTTTCTTTCTTTCCTTCTATTGTGTATGTTCATTCAAATTGGAAGAATCCATTTTATACCGAAATAATCTAATGCCAGCCAATAGGAGAATAGAATACAAATAACATTGGGTTTAATTATTTTATAGACAAACTGCCATAATTGCCACTGCTGCTGGATATTGTAACTACCAGCTTGGATTTTTATTCACCAATTTTGGACATTAATAATAGTCTTGGATAATTTACTATTTTGAATTACTGTCAAACTTTGTTATCTTGGATTTATCTGAATCCATATTTCATCTTGGATTTATCTAATCCCACTTTTACCAGGAATAATGGCACCAGATTTTACACTTAGTTTTTCTTATTAGGTTTTAATACATGATTTATTTTGAATCTCAGCCATTCTGATTATGTTCACATTCTGACTAATACCTTTGGGAAAGGTATAAATCTCCACTTTCCCTCTAGCTATGGACTAAATAATGCATTAAAAAATTATGTATTGGCAAAAATAATGCTTATTAAAAAAATATTATTCTTGGCATTAAATTACCAAAAAAGTTAAGATGATGTAAAACAAACCAAAAACAAATGAAGAGTTTAAGAGGAATGTTATGTCCATCCATCAGGTTAAAATCATTGCTTAAGGATTAAGAATTAGATAAGGATTTCCCAACCTGGGGTGTTTGGACCCCTTTGGGGATGCAATTGGTTTTTCAATTGTTTGTCTTGTATTAAAAATACTGTCATACTGTCATTACATGTACTGTAAGGGGTGCCAGAACATGTCAAAATATTTTTGGCATGTGGGAGCGGGGGTGGTATCAAAAGGGTTGGAAACAATTGTTTCAGATGAACAATTGAAAATATCTAAAATTAAATATAAATGGAACTTTGTGTGTCTGCCTATGTGTAACTTCATTCTCTTTGGACTCTGTAAGGTGAGGTTGATTTTCTTAAAAATTCACACACTTTTATTTTATATGTCTGGGAGTATTTTAGAAAGTTATTGTTTCAGAATACCTCCGATAAGCATCAAAAACTGATAAAAAAAAAATCAGCTTTTAAAAGGAATTGTAAGAAAAAAACAAATGAAACAAATAAATGGAACACTTACTTTCTGTAGAAAGACCAACCCTTTTTTCATCAATTTTGAACACCTAGCAAAGTCAAGATATCACAATTAATACTCACAATTACATGTAATTTTCATATCAATAGACAAAATATCATATTCTTGTTACTGTTTCAAAAGTAGTTAGTTGTCTTGAAGCAATCCTTTATCATTTAAAGGACTTCCTCTTAAGTTTTGAGATGGGGCGAACTTAGTAGTTTTTAAGGAGAGGCATAAACTCAAAGCTTTTGCTTCGAATTCAAAACCCCTACTGGCTTACTATCTCTTTTTTTGTAACGGCGAGTATGTCTCAACAATACATGTCACTTGGTTACAATGTTTACATAAGCTTTCTCATAAGTCAAAACAAAGTTTGAATTTAAGTGCCCTGCTAAGTTATATTTTTTTCCAACAGAATGATTCAATTTAAACAAAATTTTAAACAGCAAATACTCTTACAGTCTACCATTGAAAAATTTTTTCTAAAGTTTCATGACTACAGACCCAAAAAACTACTGAACCAATTTTTGGTTTAGAAACTGGAAATTTGATATATGGGATATTATGAACTCAAGAACAAATTCAATTTGCTTTTCAGTTAGAAAAAAAAACTGCTCAGCAGCAAGGCTAAATAAACGACAATATTTCTACTGAGTGATAAAGTTAAAAGATTTTTTTTTATATAGGAATCTATTTCATGCCTCTGAAAACTTTAGAAGTTAAAGGTTACTTTAGGTTAGAATTTTTTTCTGATATTATTTAATAATAAAAGATATATAAAACTATGAAAATTTAAAACCATTATAATTTTGATTTAAATACAAATAATCATTTTTTTTTATTCGGCTAATGCTCTTTATTAAGTTGGTATCTGTAGACAAGTATAAGCAGACGCCATTTCTAGGATGGCAACAACATGGACAAACCTTAAAATTTATTAAACGCACTTGGATCGGAATGCAAGTTTTGAACGATTTATTTTAACTGTAAGTCAAATGTAATTACAAATCATGACTTTTATTTTAATTTCTTTAAGTTGTAAGTCAATCTGTTATAAAATAATGCGATGGTCACTTGTGTAAAATAAACATCCTTAAATAAAAAATCGCTAGTTTTATTAAAAGTTGTTTTAATTATAAAGTTTATCTCAGTTTTCTCATTTTATGTTTTATGTCAAATTTTGATTTTTTATAAAATAAAGTCAAAAACAATATTATATTTGTCACAAATTTGATTTGTCAAGTGGGTAACGAAAAATTAAAGATAGGCCTAACAAATGTTTCTCGATTTTGAAACATACATTTATTTAGTAGTTATTGATTTTTAATTTTTTTGGCATTAAATAAATCTTTACTATTGAAGTTAAATGGGAATATTTTGGTATAAGACATAATAATTAACTAACAATAAAATAGGGCAATTCTTAATCCATGCAAACTAGCAACAGACACTAAACCAACAACACTTCGAGGAGAAGAGAAAAGATGTTATCTTTTAATTTTGACTGTTGGTGTACAGGCATTTCACAACTAACATTAAATTAACCGACCGTTAATCACGAACATGTACTTATTCTAGACAGAGCCCTCGAGACATTTAATCACGCTCTCTAGAAAAAAAAAGTGGTAATGTAGAAACACCAAAAATAGTATCAGGAACTAAAATTGGTAATCACCATTTTCAAATAAATGAAAAAAACTTATGATTGATGTTTCTACATTATCAGTTTTTTTTTTCTTTGGGGAGCAAAATGTGACATTTGTAAAAAAATGTTTTTCTGTCTGTCACTGACTGGTGTTTAAGAAAAAAATACGTGATTAAAATGTCGAATAATTATATGTTCATGAATGACGGTTGGGTGAATAAATGTTAAGTGATGATAATGTCAAAGCATGCACAGCATTCAACCGGTTTCATTGTAGAAGTGATAATTTTGAAGAAAAATAGGTATTTATACATAGTATCATTTATCCATTTGGCACTTTCGGGTGTTTTAAAAAATGGAATGGAAATATTGAATTTGGTTCCACCAAAGGGAGTTAAACACTAAATTTTAGATTTAGAATTTTATTTTCATTTTCGAGGTCCTAATAATTACAAATTCTTTTTAAAATTAAAAAAAAATATTAATAAATAAAAATTGGATAAAGTTTTAATTTTTCTTTATTCGAGCATGGCTCCCCAATTAAAGGGGAACTTTTCTATAATTGGAAAAAAATAGCAAACCCCGATATCTGCAGAATTTGTCAACATACTCCTTTTTATAAAATAGCAACATTTTGTGAAGTCACAAAATTTCTTATTGATCATGGTGTTTAATTCTCCTTGGTTAAACCAAATTCTATATTTCCATTCCATTTAAAAAAAACAACACCCAAAGTGCCAAATAAAGCATAAATACCGAAAAATAAATCACACTCACACACAGAGGAAGTCCATTTGGCGTAGTGGGTAGGCAGTCAGACTTCAGAATCGTAGTACAGGTGTGAATCTGAGTTGTTTGATTTTCATTCATAATTGAACTAATACTTTTGGCAAATGTATGAATCCACACATTCCTTTCAGCTCAGCTATGGGTTAAATAGTGAACATTGTGTTGTTAAAAAAACCCAAATAAAACTAAGTTCTATTTAAATATAAGGTTAAATTTTTTTCTTTTTTAGCTCTCAAAATGCCTCTCTGTCCTGGTTTATATTGTGGAAAGACGAATATAAATGGAAAACTCAGTGATTGTGGGGTGAGTTTCTCTTGGTCATTTTTTTATTTTAGGAAATAGAATGTGAAAACTAATGACAATATTTATATTTTGACTAATTTGAAATGCTTTATTTTAGACAATGATATTCGTAAATGGGAAGAAGATCTAGATTTTTCTGTGATTATATTTTGTGTGTGAGAATCAAGTGATGCTTTATTGTACTTGAGAATTATCTCTAAAACCAATATGCCATTCAGCTGTTTATTAATTAACATATACATCCATATCTCTTTGTATTTATTTATTGTGACCTTGTGAAAAGGGTAACTAAAAGAAGAATCTGACAACAGGTTACCGATCAATTTGATTCTATTAACAAGATAGAGTATCATGCAAAAAGGTGGAGGGCAGTTTTGGCTGTACTTTCACGCCAACACGTATGACAGTCCTGAGGTCGTGTAGCAAGCTAAGCTCAGTGTAGATATAGAGGTTTGAAGAGTCCAAGTTGGAGTGCAATAGGGTAGGTCCTCCATAACAATATTAAAGAAAAAATAGATAATTGTACTAAGAGAAATGAAGTTTAATACATTATGTATAAGAGTCTGAAATCCTGTATTTAATATTTTAATTATTAAATTTAACAACCGAACGCAACAGTAACAGCATGATAAACTCTTCAATATGAAACAATAAAATAATACAAAAATGTCTTCGTATTGTGAACATAAAATATATTTTGTAATTATCAGTTCAATCAAGATGTGTAACAGATTAAAAAAGTCCTTGTCAATGAAAATAAATAAATATCTTCTTATAATCCAAAATGTAAATCAGTTCTCGTTCACATCCAACTACTTATTGTATCTCTGCAAAAACTCATAAATTTTTCTAAAAGCAATGTCCATGTCAAAAACAAAACGTCTTCATGGTTACTAGTTTCTTAACACATAGTTCCACTACAAATCCATATCAAAGGTTAATGTAAAGCTGAACTAAAATACAGTATGTTCAAAAAGTTACTGTGAGTGAACCCACAGTTTTAAAACAAGAACCACTTTCAATGTTCTAAAAAAAACCTTGGCTAGTAAATTCCCTCGGAGATGATAATTTTGAGAAAATTCAATCTGCAAAACAAAGTGTAATGTTTTCAGTTTGTGCTGTTGTACCATATTGCTGAAATTAACCAGTCAATTAGTCTTCTTTATTTACTTGTTGGAGAAAATAAGAAATCAGTCAGGTAAACAGTGATAAAAGATTGTTCAGTATCATTGCAATCTGGGCAGTGCTTAGGGCCCCCGCAGACCCTGCAATTACGGGGGAGGGGGCACAAGCTCCCTAAGGGCCACAAGGCTCTTTGGATTCACTGATCTTTTGTAATGCAAAAAATTACCAAAATAATTAATTATTAGGATTAATTAAAAAAAAAACATTATCACACTTGAAATAAGCATCTATCAATCCATCTTTTTCTGCCTATCACTCTTTATATATATATATTTGTATATGTATGTATATATAGTTATTGGGCAGCGACGGTGGAGCATTGGTAGAAGCTCGGGCTCTGAAATCGTATTACACGAGTTCAAATCCCAGTCAAGACCATTAATTTCACTTTAGCTGTCTCGGGCAGATGTGGCTTGTTAACTCGGGATAGCAGCTCATCTAGGTGAAGGGTGACACCGAATGTAAAAAGCCTGGGTAAGAGGACGTAAAAATGGCCTTGTGCCAAACTTGGGTTTGTGCTCATCAAGTAGATATAATATATAGTTGAGGGCTCCAGTATGTTGAGGGGGGGGGAGTACTTTTTTTTTAGTGTCAAGGGGTTGCAAGGCACATTAGGTCAATTTTAAATTTGCTAAACTATTTCTGCTTGCAGTCAGGATTGAACCTGTAATCTCTAGGTCAATGTCAGTTAGAGATTATGGTAATATAATAAAAATTAGCTTAGAAATTTGAATAATGAGAATTGTTTTAATTTGTTTGTTTTGTTTTAGGCGTGCCCTCGAGGTTTCCAGCCGAATGATCATTCAATTTGTGAAGAATGTGATGAAGTGCCTCCTTTTTATGATTGCCTTTATTTGGGATTCATGGCTCTTTTACCATTGCTTTTACACTGGTTTTTTGTTGAATATAAAAATAGACGATCAAAGTGAGTAAAACTGAAATCAACTTTCATTCTTCAAATTTCATTTGATATTTATAAAATTTTATTCTATTATTATTTATTTTGTTTTTTTTAATTTAATTTTAATTTGTTTGTTTTTTTATTTTATTTTATTTGTTGTTGTTTTTCTATCCATCTTATTTTCCTAGTCCTAAAGACCCTTTCTTTTTATCCCAGATCTTATAAATTACACTTTAGTTTATCATTATTTATATTATTAGTATTCATTAATAATTATTGTTATTTAGAACTCTCACACCAATTACTAAATGTTTGTACACCCAGCAACCAGTGGTTTTTATTGAAGTCAGAGTGAAAACAAGTCTCCTCATCAGCTTCAGCAGGCTGTGTCGTCAATGACTGTATTTTGCAACATCAATTATTCAAACTATTTCAACATCAACTATTCAAACTACTCGTGACAAAAATAGTGAAATAAAAATAGCCAGCAAATGAATAACTACTAAAGCAACTTTCATAACAGAAACTTAAAAGAATCAATCAAACATAAAGCAAATACCATTCTGGCATTAAATGACCCCAAAGTGGTTGATATGCTGTTAAATCCAAAATCAAATCCAAATCAAATCTTGACCTTTCACCTTTCTCCCTCTACTTGGCACACCCACTGTTAGCACAGTCTTCATCTACCAAATTATTATTAATATCTTTTATTTATGTTTATCTGCTAAAAAACAACAACAATCATCATCAGTATCATCAATAATAAGGTTATTGTGTTTCATGTGATTTTTTTTTTCTTTCAAAATGTTTTTTTATTTTTTTGTCTTTTGTTTTTTAGATTTTCTAAATCCTTAATTTTGTTACACATCTCGGCATTTGTTGAGTGTGTGCTTGCTGGCATATTGACGTTGTTAATGTTTGATCCCCAAGGCAAACTTACGATTCGATCCTGCCCCGTAAAACGTTTATCTGATTGGTATACCCTCTGGTACAACCCATCAACTAATTATGTTGACACCATTCACTGTACCCAAGAAATTGTCTACCCATTGTAAGTATATCATATCTTCTAAAAACGCCAATAACTCTCAGTTATTAATTACCACATACAAAAAGAAGGTTAACTTATCACAAAAAATAATAACAAGTAAACAACAAGAAGGCACAGAAATTAATACATAATTAAGAACAAAATATAATAAAGAAAGAAAACTTAACTTCCATCATGCAACGCAATTCACTTCCGGCCCAAACCTATTTAAACAAACATAAACAAACTGGCTTCCTTTTGGTCTAATGACTGCGCAGGCGAGAAACTGACACTCACCGAAGGCCATTGACTCTGTTTCTACACTTAACTAATATGCATACTCTATCACTGATATTGAGCACTTTAACTATAAATATAAGCATTCTAACTCTACAGATTAATATATATATATATATATATATATATATATATATTTCATAGCTAAATTAATATAGGAAAATTATGAAATCCCTTTTTTAAACTAAAAACGTTTCATGTTTTATATATATAGATATATATATTGCATATATTAAGTGCATCATAATATATTATATTTACTTGGTAGAGCACCTAACCAAGTTAGGCACAAGGCCATTTTTACGTGCTCTAAATACATGGGCTTTTTAATTCAGTGTTACCCTTCACCTAGATTAGTTGCTCTCCCCAGATAATGAGCCCCATCAGCCCGAGGCAGCTATAGTGAATGTAATGGTTTTGACTGGGATTTGAACTCGCGTATGGTCTTCTTCACTCTTATTTTCTCTCATATTATTATCTTTATTTAGAATTCTATATTTTCCTATTTTCCTTAACATTTAAATTTTAACTTAATTAGAATATTTTATCATGTAATGACGTAATCATCTTACGTTCGTTTATAAAGACGCATTTGTTTGTATTTTTCTTTTTTCTAAAATAATTCATTTGTTGTTATAACATCGAAAATACTTTGTCCCTAACAGGTTCAATGGACAAAATAATAATAACAATAATAATAATAAATGTGCCCTGAAGAAGAAAAAACATCCGAAACGCATTGGCACTAATATACATTCTTGTTCCTTGTTTTTTCTAATAATAATATGTGTGTATGTATATATATATAATATTTTAATAAGTTCCTGATTATTTCCCTTGTTATTTTTTTCTTTTTCTCCCAGGTACACAATGGTGATTATCTATTATGCATTTGCTTTAATCCTAATGGTTCTTATCCGACCATTTCTGTCTTATAAATGTGTGTCTCGCAAAGGAACAACTTCAATTTATGCTGCATTGTATTTCTTTCCTGCATTAATTTGCCTTCAAGCTGTTTTTGGAGGATTATTATGTAAGTCAATCTTTTTTTTTTTTTAATTCCTTTATAGAGAGACAGACCAAACTAGACCAGAAAATATAACACTAAAAAAAACCCCTAAAATCTTCAATACAAATTATCTTGTCTCCGCCCCCCCCAAAAAAAAAAAAAAAAAAAAATTAAAATATACAGCCAATGATAAAACAAATCAAAATGATTTTTGGCACGAAATGACCTTGTTGTGTTATGGCGTCTCTTGGTGTTCCACACTTGCCTTTTGTCTGGGAGGAAGTGATGAGGCAGATTTGGGAAGAGTTGGGATAGACAGGCAGTTAGAAAATAACATGTGGGCCCACACAAAATGTCTGTCTGTGTCATCTCTGGGGGAAGGGGTTATGTTTCTAATCTGAGTCCAACAACCTCTGAAATCCGACAAGGAAGAATGACATGGACACATTGACTAGTCAGAAATGTGAAAATAATAGTCCACAAGGTAAAATGCTTTTACAACCAATAGTTCAACCTAAAGTCAATATAAATTAAGAATTTATTACAACATTTATTGATAATCACAGAACTAGAACAAACTATCTGCATGGATTGAATAAAGAGCGAAGTTTGAAATTCCTTAATGTTATCATTTGACAGTTGCTGAGTTTGATAACAATCAATTGAAGAAGGCCAAAGAATATAATGATGAAAGCATTGTAAAGATCAGGTCAATACTCTGAAAACTCAAAACACACAATACCAATTTTGGGGGCAATTTTTTAAATTGCTTGGCGTATCCTCTCAAACTTTTGAACATTAATACCAGCATAAGTGTTTTTTTTTAATCCTGAATGTGTAAGTTTAATTTCTAAAGTTACCTACATCAAATTTCAATGTTTAAACACTGAGTGTATTTTAAATAAAATATTTTTTTTTTCTTTTCCAGATTATTCTTATCCTTATATTCTGATAGTTTTATCGCTGGCCACGCATGCAACACATTTGGCTTATTGTCGAAATCAGGCAAGACATCTTTGATTTCTCTTTTTTTTTTTTCTTAACCAACAATGTTTTTTGGTTTTCTGAAAATCATTTGCTTTACATTTTATACAAACATTTTTGTATGAAGAAAAAAAGTTTAGATATTAATGTAATTTTTGGGTAAATTTCTCCAATATAGTTTCTTAATATAATAATTTCTAATTTTATATACACACACACACACATATATATATAATAATTTATTAATATATATTACATTATGTTTATATAATAAAATATCTATTAGGCTACTGTAAAAACCAACATCTGGGATTCACAGAAGGCACATGGAAACAAAGGAGCTACTCCCACAAAACCATATTTCAAAACAATATATATAATAATATAATTTAAATTACGTGGAAAATCATAAAGATCGCACAGGCTTACAGCAATAATACCAAATGTGATAACCTATATTTACATGAAAAACTCATAATAGCAACCTTTCATGATCAATAAAATCTTTTGAACATTCCTTCTGAGCTTGTTTCAAAATGCTGTCATGAAAATAAGTTACTCTTGAACTGCGTAAATGTTGCTGATGCAAACGTTTGATTTTAAAGACAAAAAAAAACCCTCTAAAAATGCAACTTTAAAATTTGAACAAATGTGAAAAACGCAGAATGTACCATCTTTGATTATTAGAAACTGACAGTTACCAAGAACTACTTACTCTGTGCTAAAAATATATAAATTTTGAAAAAATATCAAAAGACAGAAATAGACATGCCAACACTTGCATTTCAGTCTCTTAAAATTTTCATCAGGGCATTCATTTAATAATCCACAATATTATTAAACAAATATAAACGGCTGAGAATCAATTTTGAAAATTATTTTCAAAATTTAATTTTGTTATATATATATTAAATTGAATTTTAATTTTTATAGATGAATTTATCTTTAACATATATTTACCCTGGGGTCCACATATGTAAGAAACCCACTTGGAAACATCATATATTCATAGTAGTCAATGTTACTATTGTTGAGGTTTCAATTGTCTAAAATGAAAAACATTTTTTGTATTGTTTTATCTTATGTGCTTTTTTTTTTCTTTTCCAGACAATTCAGGGATTATTCCAAGAGAATTTTACAAAACTAAAAAACCTCATCATTATTGTTGGCCATTGGCTTCTTCATGCTTATGGCATTATTGCCATTACACAACTCACCAAACCAGAATTCCATGCGTCACTTTTGGTTCTCACAGTTTTTCCAACATTATTCTACATAGTCACTTGTAAATTTTCTGACCCATATCTCATTGATCATGCATTTTCAAATTGAAAATAACTTGTTATTTCAAATAGATATCCTATAAGGATGGGATAATTTGTCTTTGTTATTTCAAACTTATAACCTTATTCAACTTTATCTTTTTGGATAAAGCATTATTATTTATATGTATTTAACTATTATTATTCCTAAACTCTTAACTGCTTTTCTCTCTAATCCACTCCTTAGATAGTGGAAACATTACCGGGAGGAATAAGTAACTTTATGAAAAAAAAAGAAAAATAATTTAAATTACTTCCATTTTAAATTGTGAAAAGATGGAGACTTTGAGGTAAATTATGAAGAGATTCTAAATCCATCAATAAGTAAAGAGAATTTACAAATTTGCTTAAAATATTTCAAAATTAAATTACATACATTTTCATTAATGAAATAGAATTTTTTTTTAATTATTAAATTCATGAATACAAATTTATTCCAATTATTAAAAAGTAGTCTGAGAACAATCTACTCACATGGATGAAAACAGGCTATGACAAAAATAAAGTCGGACTAAAATTTGGTTCCATTGACAGCAAGAGATTTAAAATAATGCAATCAAAAAACAACTTAGTGTTATGAAAAATTACAGACATACTGAGAATACACATATCCAAAATTTGTGGAAATTCAAACTAAAATCAAATTGATCTTTGTAAATAAAACCTTTTTTTATTTTTTAAGTTTTAATTTGTACTTTGTGAAAAGAATTAAACATTGACAAAAATAGAGAAATATTTATATAGTGATTTTTATATTGTTTAAACACTGATAGCATCTTTTCTGGACACCTTATATGTAGATATCTATCACAAACATGGGTGAATAATAGGCACAGCCATTAGACTAAAAAAAGGCTAGTTCTTTTTGTTTAAGCTAATTAAAATTATTAAAATTCATAAGTTTTGGAAAACTTGGTTTTATCAGAAAAATAAAACCCTTAATCTTATATTAAAAACAAAAAATACTTTTATATTAGATTTTTTGGGAAAAAACGTAAACTCACTTTAAATATTTTTTTGTGTCCAAGTAAGAATTGTAATGATGGCCTACAAGTTTATTGCAAAAATATTTGAATATAAATACTTTATTTTCAAATAAATCCAATTCTTTTATTTAAGGGATGGAAGAAAAATTATGCTCATTAGGCAGGATGCCACATTGTAATCATATCTCCTTCGTATGTATGGTGCACCATACGCATCTCAAAATATTTATTGATAAAAAAAAAAATGTAACGAAATTAACAAATTATTTTTTTTTTAAATGTTTATTTGAATTAAGTTATAATTACACATGGCATTACTGGAAATACTTTCAACATTAATTTTATATTTTTTCTTCCATCAAACGCATTTACATCAATATATTATACCTGATAAAAGTAAAGTAAAAATACATTTTTCTGATATTAGACACTATTCCATTAACAATGATAAATATAAGAAATGTTTAGGAAAATTATTTAAAGAACATTTAAAAATAATTTTTTTTATTTTTAATTAAATCATTCTTTTTATTGTAAAACGTATTTAAGAAAATTAGCTAATATTGCATTTGGTATTTGTTTAGCATTGGACCCATTACCCAGTGATATTGTGAAATGTTGTCCCTTTGAAAAATGATAGAACAATTTTTTTTTTTTTTTAAATGTAACGAAATAACATTTTATTAACATTAAAGAAAAGAACGAATTTAAAATTTTAAAACAAAAAAAAAAATATTGTGAATAGGATTGCTTTTTACTGTTGTGGATCATGATGCTAAACAAATACCTTATATTTCTTAAAATAATATATTTAATCAAGAAATTTCATTGAAAAACAAAATGAATTTACTTACCAATACGCATTATCGATCTTTCAATAACTTTGAATAAGCAGACGATAACGTAAATCAGAAAATTTGTTCGAACGCCTCGCGGATTTTTTTTTGTATCTTATAAAGGGAAATAAGAACTATTGAACTATATCGTATAGAAACATCGTTGCTCCTGCTCACCAAGTGTGTGTGTGTGTGTATACATATTCATGATAGAAAATAAATTCCGACAATATGATACAAAAATGTGTATTAATGCCAACGCGTTTCGGATATTGTCCTTCATCAGGGCACTTTTATTTATGTTAAAATTTTTGCTATTCCTACCCTGTCCTTCAAGTTTTCAGGGACAAGGAAACATTGATGTTATATTGTTAGACGAATTCTTCATGTTTATATTTTATGAATACCTTAAATCATTCTCTAACCCCCGCCCACCATTTTTTTTTTTAAAGAGCTATGCATATTTTACTGTTAGAATTATATATTTATATAGAACAATTAACAATTTCACTTTTCAAAAACAAAATATAATAACGCATTTAAAATTTAGATTTTCAATATCGGCTTGATCAAAATCTAAACCCCCCCCCAACCTTAATCTTTCTCCTCACACAGGAAAAAAGTTTTAATTTTTAAAAGGGAGACTAGGCCGAAACATCAAAAATCTACTAAGATGAGGACAAAAGTCCGAATAAAGTTAATTCCTAAACTACGAAGCCTCACCTCAAAAATAAAAATCAACTATAATTGACATTTTTTAGTATTTTAAATCTTTATTTCTGGAGATTATTTTGTTAGCATAATGGGATGCTAATAAGGATTGTTAAACACTAAATGATCAAATGTTTAGTACATTTTATGACTTTAAATAAAGAATTCTGAACTGAATGTAGCTATAATGGTTTTTAATAAAACTAGAATATGTTATGGGTAAGATTTGAAAGTTTTACAAAACTTTGGTTTATTGTGGTTCTAGGTTTTATTAGGATCAAGTTTATTTTCAGGTCTACATTTCGTGTGTATGAGACATGAAAACCGATTTTAATGAAATTGACAAAGAAAAAGAATTTCATTTATAAAAGGAACAATTTTTTTTTTTTTTAAATGAAAAACTCTCCATAAAAAAAATTGAAATTAAAAACAAGACAAAAGTTTTACTTCATGAATTTATTGTTTGTTTTTAGATTTAATCGTGACAATTGGAAAAAAATGAAGGCAAGTTATTTAAAGATTTTGGCCTGGTTGAACTTTCTGCCATCAAAGTCTCCCTCATTAGCAAAATATTCTTGTACCATTAATCTGGTTTTTTCATCGTCTGGATCCAACTTGGTCCATTCGTATAATTCATAATCAACTGTCCAATCATTACACAACTTTAAAGGGAAAAAAAAAAGATAATTTAATGAGAAAAAAAAAATTATTTCAATAATAGATAAAACTAAAATATTTTCATGGAATTCCAGTTTACTCACCTCAAAAGCTAGGTTCTGGCCTGGCCACACCCAAATCCCAGATATAGAGTTGGCATTATTTTCACCAAAAACTAGAACAACTCCAAAAGCATTTTTCTTCATTTTTTCTAAACGCTGAAACATTCCTATGAAAAGAAAAAAGTTTTAATGATTAATTTTTATCCAAGCAATAAAAACTGTATCTTACCGAACGCCTCATTCAAATAATGTAAATTTTAACCTAAAATGTAAAAATAGAAAAAAATACATTTTTTTTCCCCTTTCTTTAGCAAGGTTTGTTACATTGACTTACATTATTGAATAAAAAAAAAGTATTTGAATCCATTAAAAACATTGCTATGATAGAAATGGACTAATGTTAAGACATTAAATAATTATATCTCTTATTTTTCTCTTGTCACTGGTAACTTCCATAAATTTGTATTTCAATAAAAATCTTTATATAATTTTGAGTCACTGAAATATTGCAAATAAAAATAAACATTTTAATGTCATTATACTCCAATTAGTCAACCTTTCTAACAAGGTTAAAACTGATTTGTAGATGAACTAGGAGGGTCAACAAGATTAAAAAATAATACTTATTTTTGTTTACTAATAAAATTTAGAATTAATGTTGAAGGGTTTTTCAGGACAGTAAGTAATAATGCAGTAGAGCCACTGCTTTCAAATTTTAATTCATTGGTTACTGAAAGATTGTGTAGCGAACCTTTACGACAGCGCAACTTTTGCGACACTTCCGGTGTCGAACGGAAGTTGCGTTTAGGTTTGCGACAGCCCAGAACCCGCCAAGTTTGAACTG
>JAUZSX010059947.1:0-19720 GCA_034780655.1 Idiosepius hallami
TCACACTCAACTTACCATCTCTCACTCAACTTACCATCTCTCACTCAACTTACCATGTCACACTCAACTTACCATCTTTCACTCAACTTACCATCTCTCACTCAACTTACCATCTCTTACTCAACTTACCATTTCTCACTCAACTTACCATTCTTCACTCAAATTACTATGTTACAATACTTACCATCTGTCACTAAATTTACCATGTCACACTTAACTTACCATGTCAGACTTAACTTACCATATCTGACTCAACTTACAATTTCTCATTTAACTTACCGTCTCTCACTCAACTTACCATGTCACATTCAAATTAACATGTCACACTCAACTTACCATCTGTCACTCAACTTACCATCTCACACTCAACTTACCATGTCACACTGAACGTATCATGTCACACTTAACTTACCATCTCTCACTCAACTTCTACTAAACTCTCAACTTACCATCTCTTACTCAACTTACCATGTCACACTCAAATTACCATCTCTCACTCATCCTACCATCTGTCACTCAAGTTACTATGTCAAACTCAACTTACCATGTCACATTCAACTTACCATGTCCCACTCAACTTACAATCTATCACTCAAATTACAATGTCACATTCAACTTACCATGGCTCACTTAACTTACCATGTCACACACTACTTACTATGTCGCACTCAACTTACTATGTCACACTTTACTTTACTTTATCATCAACCCACCATGTCACACTCAACTTACCATCTCCCACTCAACTTACCATGTCACACTTAACTTACAATGTCAGTCTCACCTTCCTATCTTCCACTCAACTGACCATCTTTCACTCAACTTACTATCTCTTACTCAACTTACCATCTCTTACTCAACTTACAATGTTACACTTAACTTACCATGTCACATTCAACTTACCATCTCTTGCTTAACTTACCATGTCACACTCAACAAAGAATCTCTCACGCATCTTACTTTGTCACACTCAAATTTCCCTGTCACATTCAGTTTACTCTGTCACATTCAACTTACCATGTCACACTCAACTTACCATCTCTCACTTAACTAACCATGTCACACTCAACTTACTATCCTTCACTCAACTTACTATGTTAAACTCAACTTATTATCTGCCACTCAACTTACCATGTCACACTCAACTTACCATCTCTCACTCAACTTACCATGTCTCACCCAGTATATCATCTTCCACTCAACTTACCATGTCACACTCAACTTACCATGTCACACCCAAATTACTATCTCTCACTCAACGTACCATCCCTCTCTAAACTTACCAGGTCACATTCAACTTACCATGTCATACTTACCAACTTACCATCTCACAATCAACTTACCACATCTCACTTAACTTACCATCTCTTACTCAACTTACTATCTCCCACCCAACTTACAATGTCACACTCAACTTACCATCTCTTAATCAACTTACTATATCACACTCAACTTACCATGCAACACTAAACGGACGATGTCTCACTCAATTTACTACCATGTCACATTCAATTTACCATGTCACACTCAACTTACCATGTCACACTAAACTTACCATCCTTCACTCTACTTACTATGTCATACTCAACTTACCATCTGTCACTCAACTTACCATTTCTTACTCGACTTACTATTTAACACTCAACTTACCTTCCTTTACTTGACTTACCATGTCACACTCAAATTACCATGACAAACTCAACTTACTATGCCATACTAAGCTATGTCACATTCAACTTGCTATGTCACACTCAACTTACTATCTCTCACTCAACTTACCATGTGACACTCGATTTGCTATCTCTCACTCAACTTACCATGTCACACTCAACTTACTATTTCTTAATCAACTTACCAGCTCTCACACAACTTAACATGTCAAACTCATCTTACCATGACACACTCAACTTACCATGTCACACTGAACTTTATATCTCTTACTCAACATACCATGTGACACTTAACTTACCATCTCTCACTCAATTTACTATTTCAAACTCAACTTACTATGTCACACTCATTCACCATGTCACACTCAGCGTTCTATCTCTCACTCAACTTACCAAGTCACACTTGACTTAATATCCTTCACTCAACTTACCATCTCTCACTCAACTTACAATCTTTCACTCAACTCACCATCTCTCAATCAACTTACCATGTCAAAATCAACTTACCATCTGTCACTCAACTTACCATCTCACACTCAACTTAGCATCTCTTACTCAACTTATCATGTCACACTTAACTTACCATCTCTCACTCAACTTACTATGTCACACTTAACTTACGATGTCTTACTCAATTTACCATCTCTCACCACACTTGCCAAGTCACACCCAACTTAGCATCTCTCACTTCAACTTGCTATGTCACACTCAACTTACTATCTCTCACTCAACTCACCATGTTACACTCGATTTGCTATCTCTCACTCAACTTACCATATCACAC
This sequence comes from Idiosepius hallami, assembly GCA_034780655.1. Taxonomy (NCBI): domain Eukaryota; kingdom Metazoa; phylum Mollusca; class Cephalopoda; family Idiosepiidae; genus Idiosepius; species Idiosepius hallami. The sequence continues at coordinate 2,455 of JAUZSX010059947.1, forward strand.
TCAACTTACCTTCTTTCATTCAACTTACCAGCTCTCACTTAACTTACCATGTCACACTTAAGCTACCACGTCATTATCAACTTACCATCTCTCAATCAACTTACCATGTCACAGTCAACTTACCATGTCACACTGAACTTTATATCTCTTTTTCAACATACCATGTAACACTTAACTTACTATCTCTCACTCAATTTACTATTTCACACTTAACCTACTATGTCACACTCATTTACCATGTTACACTCAGCTTCCTATCTCTCACTCAACTTTCCATGTCACACTCAAGTTACCATCTGTCACTCAACTTACCATAGCACACTCAACTTACCATGTCACACTCAACTTCATATCTCTTACTCAACTTATCATGTCACACTTAACTCACCATCTCTCACTCAACTTCTACTTCCCACTCAACTTACCATCTCTTACTCAATTTACCATTTCACACTCAACTTACCATTTCACACTCAACTTACCATCTCTCACTAATCTTACCATATCACACTCAAATTACCATCTCTCACTCAACTTACCATCTCTCACTCAACTTACCATGTCACACTCAACTTAAAATGTCACATTCAATTTACCATGTTACACTCAACTTACTATCCTTCACTCAACTTCTATGTCACACTCATCTTATCATCTGTCACTCAAGTTACCATGTCACACTCAACTTACCATGTTAAACTCAACTTACCATATTACACTCAATTTACCATCACTCACTCAACTTACAATGTCACACTCAACTTACCATGGCACACTCAACTTACCATGTCGCACTCAACTTACTGTCACACTTCACTTACAAATGTCACACTTAACTTATCATGTCACAATGAACTTCATATCTCTTACTCAACTTATCATATCACACTTAACTTACCATCTCTTAATCAACTTACTATTTCACACTCAACTTACCATGTCACACTCAACTTACCATCTCTCACTAATCTTACCATATCAAACTCATCTTACCATCTCTCACTCAACTTACTATGTCACACTCAACTGACGATGTCTCACTCAAATTACCATCTCTCACTCAACTTACCATCTCTAACTCAATTTACCATGTCACACTCAACTTACCATGTCACATTCAATTTACTATGTCACACTCAACTTACCATCCTTCACTCAAGTAACAATTTCACACTCAACTTACCATGTTACACTCAACTTACCATGTCACACTCAACTTACTATCTCTCACTCAACTTACCATGGCTCACTCAACTTACTATGTCACACTCAACTTACTATGTCACACTTCACTTACAAATGTAACACTCAACTTACCATGTCACATTCAACTTACCATTTCCCACTCAACTTACCATGTTACACTCAATTTACCATGTCACACTCAACTTCCTATCTCCCACCCAACTTACCATCTTTCACTCAACTTACTATCTCTCACTCAACCTACCATCTCTTACTCAACTTACCATATCACACTTAACTTACCATGTCACACTCAACATATCATCTCTAACTCATCTTACCATGTCACACTCAACTTACCATCTCTCACTCAACTTTCGATTTCCCACTCAATTTACCGTCTCTCACTCATCTTACCTTGTCACACTCAAATTACCATGTCACATTCGGTTTACCCTGTCACACTCAACTTACCATCTCTCACTTAACTTACCATGTCCCACTCAACTTACCATCCTTCACTCAACTTACTATGTTAAATTCAACTTACCATCTGTCACTTAGCTTACCATGTCACACTTAACTTACCATCTCTTATTCAACTTTGTATATCACACTCAACTTACGATCTCTTACTCAACTTTTCATGTCCCACTCAACTTACCATGTCACATTCAATTTACCTCGTCACACTCAACTTACCATATCACACTAAACATACCATCTCTCACACAACTTACTATGTCACACTCATCTTACCATCCTTCACTCAACTTTACTATGTCGCACTCAACTTACCATCTCACACTCAACTTACAATTTCTCACTCAACTTACCATGTCACACTCAACTTACCACCTCTCACTCAACTTACAATGTCACACTCAACTTACCATTTCACACTCAACTTACTATGTCACACTCAACATACCATCTCTCACTCAACTTACCATCTCTCAATCATCTTAATATGTCACACTTAATTTACCATGTCACACTCAATTTACCATCTGTCACTCAACTTACCATGTCACACTTAACTTACCATGTCACACTCAACTTCATATCTCTTACTCAACTTACTATGTCTTATTTAATTTACCATCTCTCACTTAACATACTATTTCACTCAACTTACCATCCCGTACTGAACTTACCATGTCACACTCAACTTAACATGTCACACTCAACTTTCCATCTCTCACTCAACTTACCATCTCTCACTTAACTTAATATGTCACACTCAACTGACGATGTCTCACTCAATTTACCATCCTTCACTCAACTTACCATCTCTCACTCAACTTACCATGTCACACTTAACTCATCAAGTCACATTCAATTTACCATATCACACTCAACTTATCACCTCTCACTCATCTTACCATGTGACACTCAACTTACCATCTCTGACTTAACTTACCATGTCACACTCAACATCTTGATTTCCATCTATATTACATCTTAATTACCATATACATTAAATCTTGATTACTGAGTCACTTCTTGTTTACCATCTTTTTTACATCTTGATAACCGTCTATGTAGGTTCTTGACTACCATCTGTTACATCTTCATTAACATCTATGTTACATCTCTATTACCATCTGTGTAACATCTTAATTAGAATCTATGTTAAGTCTTGATAACTATCTATGTTATATATTGATTACCATTTGTTATATCTAGATTAATATCCTTGTTACTAATATTTATTGTAATAAAGATACAATTTGGCACAAGGCCGATTGGGGAGTGGGAGTTGCTAGTTGGGCTGGTTGTACATCTAACATTTAACCTAAACTAGACTCTTTCGTGACCCATTCACTTCTCATAACTTGATTTCCAACAGTCTCTTTTCTTAATTACCATCTCCTTTACATCTTCATTACAATCTGTTACGCCTTGATTACCCTGTATTTTAGATATTGATTACCATCCATGTTACATCATGGTTACCATCTATGTTACATATTGATTACCATCTATGATAAAAATATATTATAATCTATGTTACATTTTGATTACCATCTGTGTTACATCTGAATTACCATATGCATTAAACTTGATTACTGTCGGAGTCACATTTTTCTTACCATCTGTTTCACATCTATATTACACCTTCATTACCCTATATTTTACATCTTGATTACCATCTATGTCAGTTCTTGATTACTATCTACAATACATCTGTGTCACATTTTATCTACCATCTATGTTACATCTTAATTACCATCTGTGTTACATCTGGCTCACAATCTCTATAACATCTTAATTACCATCAATGCATATTTGGATAAAGAAAGATATGCTAACTTTTGTGCACTTACATTGAGATTCAAGCAGAAACAAATTTTTTATTTTACTGTTGACTTTAAAATCGTTTTTGTAAGATTTGTAAGAAACAAAGACACGTGTCATCAGTGAGGTGGGCTGGTGTCCAATTAAACTGTAGCGAGGAAAGTCCCGAAATCGTTCACATTCTGTCCTGATGACCCCAAGACTTATATAGTTGATTTTTGAATTCTTACGATATGGATTGCCTGAAGATCATCATAGAATCATTACGCCAATAGAATTAGAGGAATTTTGAAAACCTACCTTTTTGCTAAGTTTGAATTACTTTCACAGTAATTCCCTTCCTCACTTTCAAAATCATTTCAGCAAATAATTTTTACACAAGATTTTTTTAATCATTCGTCTTTATTTTGCACTAAAGACCTTTGTTCTTTTCATTCATTATTTTTTTAGCATATGTTGAAAAAAATAGGTGTCCGAAAAATTGCAATTTAATGTGCCACCACCTCTTGCGGTGGCTAATTAGCTCCTTAAATAATTAAATTATGTAATTAACTGCGGATGTTTTTACTGTGGGTGACTGAGTGAATTTGTTGCCATGGTAACAAGAGGTGAATAGGTGCCAGTTTTCCTGACAAAAAAAATAAAAAAAGAAAAAGTTTTTTTCATTTATCCAAATTTTATTTTTTTTTCTTCTTCTTTACAATTTGTTCATTAACCAAATCATTTATTTATATTCAAACGTTGCATTGCAACACAAAAGTCAAAAAGAAAAACAATATGGCGTTGTCATAGATGAGAAATATTGTGCTATTGTCAAGACTTTTAAAACTTTAAACTGTTCTACCAAATCAAGATGATAATTATATAAGTTACTTTAAATATTGGTAAATATTTAAATAAGGAATTTTATATTGATTTTTTTTCATATTTTCTCATATTTCATTTAATATTTATTTTCGTCAAAGTGGTTTGTAACTTTCTTTATTGTCTGTTTTTAATTTATGCAGTTTTTTATGGTGGAATGAAAATCCTATAAATAAATATGAAGCATGGATCTTGTTGACCCAGAAGAAATCACAGTGTCAGTGAGGGTTAGGGTTAGTCAGTCAGTCCAAAATGTCAAATAAAAAAATAACAAAAGATTAAAACAAGATTCATGAATATTAAAAATTCAATATTAAATTATGGCTGTTTTTCTAAGTTTGATAAAATTTTCTGTTTTCAAGTCTGCAGTAATATCTCTCGAAAAAAAAACAAAATTTTTAATGAATTATTCTTTTTTTAGGTCTACCAAACTTTATAATTTGCAAAAAAGATCTTCTGACAATGCTTAATTGGAAGCATAGAGACCCCATCACCTCTGTCTCGTTATATCGGAATATAGCGGTTTATATTTCTACCCAAGTCAGCCAGAGGGTTAATTGGTCATATAAAATGTGGTTTTATAGACAACAACTATAGAAGAAAGTGATTACTGGGGATTGGGTGATGAGACGCAGCATTCAAATTACCAAGATCTGGACAGAAGTCTGAATAAAAAAAAGTTAATTCTTATATTATAATGCCTCATCTCAAAATAAAATAAAATGTGCATAATTATTCACAAGTATGCATAATATGTTGTTTACGTATGTGTCGTTACAGGTATGAGTGTGTTTATGTGTATTGACTGGAATGTGGATATGTAATACCAAAAATGAAGGTCATGTGATATGTGTGAGAATGGGAAGACTGAAAAACTAGTTTGGATTATGAAGTTCCATCATGACATGAACTTCTGGGACAATCAGGTGTCAAACCTTTAATCAATGTCAAGTGATTTGGTGATAGATAATCAAAAACACTCTGCAGCCCTCACAATAGAGCATCAAAACTAACCCTAACCCTAACCCTTTGGGCCACAAAACCAATTTCTTAAATAAAAATTATTTTTCATTTATTTCTTATCATTTGTTTTCTTTTTTTTTCTTTTTTACTTACTAAATGTTTTTTTTAATTTTTAGTCATTCGGTTTAATTTTTGTTATGTTGTTTTTGTTATCACTTAAAGCACAATTCTTATTTGCTGATTTAAAGATTTAAATTCATTTCTTATCCACAATAAACTCAGAAAATGGTTTTATTATTCATGTAAAAGAATCGAAAAGCATTCTTCCTACTATTTACACAATTCCGTAGATTTTGTAAGAGTGAGGATCCGAATAGATTAAAGCATCGATGAATCTGTTAAAAATAATTATAACTATTATGCGATGGAAGTTTTTCTCCTTTTTAATTAATGAAACAAAAAAAAAAGATATTGGAATATGCATGGATTAAATTCTTTAAAAACTCTTAATGAGTTAAATATACTTCAGGATTATCCAAACACTAATCCACGTGTGTGTGTGTGTGTGTGTGTGTAAAGAGGTTGTAGTTCAAACATTGCTGATTGTATGTCTCTTGGTATAAACTGCACTGAAAAGTTTTAACAAAATGAAGACTTTTTTCAGTTTGGAATTCAGTTTCATTAAATGTAAAGATTTCAGTTGACATTTTTAATGAAGTTTTATGAGTTTGACATCATTAAACAAATATCAAGCATTATTTCTACCTTGACATCTTTTGGTTGGTTGAATTTTTTTGGTGATTGTTCTTTAAGGAATAAAAATGCCAAGTTCATAACAGACAGACCCTACTTACTTGGGGTGAGTTGAGTTCTCTTAGTGACTGTTCTTAAGGGAAAAAATATTTCTAAATTGACTCATATGGAGTTTTAATAAAAGTTTTTTTAGAGAAATTAATTGTAATTATTAGGAGACTAAGATTAAATTTGTTGTATCAGGATTAGAAAATTCGATTTAGCTGTCAAAGATGAGGAATAATAAGAATAAGAAAGGATTTTTATGACTTTATGATAAAACAAAAATCATAAAAATTGGGTACAAGGCCAATTCTTTTGAGGTATATTGTGGTTCTGTATTTCTACAAAATAGCTAAACTCCTTTCTGTTTTAGGGCCCCTAAAAGCTTAATTTTACCCCAAGCTGAGGTGTGTGATGGTGCTTCATGGAACGACTGTCCAGTAAACAATGAAGGCCCGCCTTTTTGCATTAATGTCACTCAGTCAACAATGAAGGCTCCCCTTTTTGCATTTATGTTACTCAGTCAACAATGAAGGCTCCCCTTTTTGCATTAATGTCACTCAGTCAACAATGAAGGCTCCCCTTTTTGCATTAAAGTCACTCAATAAAAGGCAATGAAAACGTTTGGGGCTGACAACAACAACAACAACATTAATAGAAACAAAAAGCTTTGTTAGATTAGTAACACAAGTGTTAAAGACTTGTTAGAGGATTAACTCTTCAGTTTTAATCTTAATTAACCCATTTTGCAAATAAATATTAGCTGAATGTAGAATGTTTTAGATTTAATGCCATCAACTATTTGAATAAATAAATGGAAAGAGAAAAGTCATACATTTCTCCAACCAAACATAGTCTTGGCATTTAAACTTCTGTATTATGATTCCAAATTACAAGCATTCACCATCAGGGCATATACATGCTCCTCATTTTAAATAAAATGGTAGATTTTTTACACAAAAGCAAAAAAAAAATTTTTCATAAAGGCTGAAATATTAGATTTTGTTGATATTCAATGGAAAAACCTACAAGAGATTCTATTGGCCTTCCATAGCTAAAATAGTTTGATTTTTATAAATAGATAATTTGAATATAAGAATAGGAAAATCATAGAAAAATAAATATATAAACATCTAAAATAAAATCAGTTTAAATTTTTTGTCTTTTCTTTGTTTACTAAAAAAAAATAGTGAAATCCTAAATATTGGGGGAGGGAGGGATTTTAACTGACGAAACCAATGGCAATTTAGATAAAGGGAGCCGTAGCAATGGTTTATCAAGTCAAGTTGAATGGAAAAAGAAAAAATTGGGCTGCTTTTCAAGTCTTAGTTCTGGCTATTTGTTATTGTGGATGGTAGCAGTGAAATATGTGAGGGTCTTGCCCCTTCACTAACAGTCGTAGGTGAAGGGGCCCGCACGTGTCAGCGGAGTGTTTGTGACATGTGTAAGGCATTTAACATCAGTTCAAATGTTGCTCCAGTCAGGTTGGCCCCTCGAAGATTTGCATCTTGCAGATCAGAACCAGAAAGATCACAGTTCTGAAGGAAAGAAAAAAGGAAATTTAAGTCAAGTGTTCATTTTTAATGTCATCAAAATCTTTAAATACTTTGTTAAAGTCAATGTGAGTTTATGTCAATAAAAAAGACATTTTAGGAAGGAAGGAATATTTCTATAAATACTTTTGAACCCAATGCAATAATCAGTCATTTTTTATTATAAAAATATTGCTTTATTCAATTTTTATGCTTTTTCCAGTTATTAATTAGGAAAAAAATTTTTTAGAAAAGTACAATAGGGTTAGATTTTTGGCTGATCCCATTCACCATTTTATTTGAAATGAGATTTCAAATTCATTTTTAATTTTTAACTTTGCAACATTTTAAACATTTTTTATATTGCATAATTTCTACAAAAACTTTAAAAAGCAAGTTTTGATAAATTTCTGGTTCTAATAATTAGAATTATAAGTTTTATAAAAATGTAATACAGTAGCGTCCAAAAGTTAAGAATCTGTTGATCATTTTTTTTTTAAATAACTTCTAACTTTTTCTATGAAGGGGAAAATTTTTTTGTTACTGTACCAATGTTCAAAAACTCTAGTTAAATAATAAATATTTTTTTCATTTTTCATTTTGAATTCTTAGGAGATTTTTACATTTAGATAAACTTTGTAAAATTACAGGTGTCCAATAGTTAAGGAACGCGGAAAATTAATGCTAGTTTTAGCAATTTTAATAAAGATTTATCAAAATGTCGACTCTAAAAAAAGCTATCTACATAAGAATAACAGCTTATTTAAGGCCATTAGCCTGAAAAAAATATGTCCATAGGGGGGATTGATAAAATACCGAAAACATCTGAAAGCATTGTTTTTCTGGTTATTGAAAATAGAAAAAACTTTTACCATACTCTAAAAGGAGAAAATCAGGTTGATCCGAAATAACAACTAAGAGGGAAGATAGAGAAGTGTAAAAGTGATCATATTGCTTTAAAATTGCGGCTTCGATATCCTGGGATTTTATATGCGAAATTGGAAAAAAAATTTCTTGACAAATGATCTCACGAAAATTAAATGAAGTTGGATTATTTTATTTAAGCCTTTAATTTCTATTAAAATAAAAAGGCCAGGTTGTTATTTGCAGAAAAAACATTTGTTTTGGGGAAAAAAGAGTTGGAAAAAGTTTCATTTTAGTAATGAATCTAAATTCAATCTTTTCAGATTAGAGAAAAGACAAGATGTCAGAAAAAAAAATGGAGAAAGAATGTCCTCTAAGCGCGTTAAAATTTTGATAGAAATCATTTTAATAGAAATAACTAAATTTAATGAGAGAAATTTAAGATAATTGAAAAATTGGGATTGCTTTTTTGTATTTGGTATTTTGGTAACCTACTTCAAATAAAATTATTTAATCATTTAAGGAATACAAACTATTGAAAATAACAAGCACCCAACAGATGCTGGGTATGTCGTGTAGTTTATGTTATAGTAGAAACAATGAAATCAACAAATCTGATATTTACTTCCAAGTCTGCTCCAGCAAGTACAGCACCTCGTAAGTCACAGTTCTGTAAATTGGCGTTTTTAAGTGTTGCTACTCGTAAATTAACACTTGCCATGTGACTTCCTTCTAGAATCACATTTTTCATCTGTGCACCTTAAAGACAAATTGAAAAATATTACATACCAACAAGAGCGAATACATACATTGTATATATATATCTATCTATATATATATATATATATATATATATATGTAAGCATAATAATATAATAAAATGATCAATTTTTGTTAAATAAATGTTAGTTAAACACATCCTGAAAAATACCAAGAGAAAAACAATTTGTTTAAAACAATTTGTTCTTTCAATCATTTTCTTGAACACAAATCATTTTGTATTCATCAATTATGTATTTCTATTTCTCCTTCCATTTTAGAATAGAATTATTAAAATTCATTTCTATCAGAATTCTTTAAGCTGATCTATTTGATCAGCTATAAAATGTTCAAAACTCCATAAAAGAACATTTATTGCCCTTTGAAATAAAAAAAATCAAATACCCGCCCCCCCCCTCTCCATCCCAGTCTTTACAAAAAGAAAAAAAAGAAATGAACAATATTTTTGCTTTCATTGATTTTATTTCCTTATTTGGTTTGATAATGTCTCAAACAGGAAGTTGTTAGAAGTGCCAAAACCATAATCAGAAAGAAATCGTTTCTTTGGATTAATTCACTGAAAATACTAACCAACTATTTTTGGACAAACTTTGGTTTAAAAGTGAAACAAGTAAAATTATAATAGTGATTAGTTTGTTGAAATAAATCAGTTTTTAACATTGCTGAAGAATGGACAGAAATACTATTTGTCTTCAAAAAAAAGCTGTACTGCTAGAAATTGGCAGGTTTGCAACACCGAGTGACAGAATAACAATTGGGTTTGAGACTATCTGGGAAAGATAAAAGCTAATCACAGTTTGAGATCTAATCATGTGACTCCTTTAACTACCAAATGGGACAACCTTTTTTTTTTCTTTTTTTTTTTCTTAAATCACTGTTGGCAAAATGTAAATTAACAGATTTTCACAAACACTTTTTTTCCAAATTTTATTACATTTCACTTCTCTTTTCTTAATACAGAACTTTTTTTTTTTTTTGGTATTTCAGAATTTTATTATATTTAGATTTTATTTTAAAAAAATAATATATTTTAAAATAAATATTGTTCACATATACATCTGAATATAAAGGGAAAGACTTACTCCTTTTTTCTGCGTTGCCACAAAAACTCAACCATAACGACAACATGCATGCATTTGTTAAAAGCTGTATTCATTTTAATATAAAATCATAAATAAAAATATGTTTTAAAAAAAAGTGAAATAAAATTTCTGAAAAATATGTTTGTTTCTGGTTTTAGTTCTTTAAAAATTCTGAAGTGTTTGTTTATTTGCATTTTGAAAAAAATGATTTTTAAAAAGTTGTAACTAAATGAGTCACATAATTAGCTTATATCTGTCCCAGATAGTCTCAAACCCAATAGCTTTTTATTCCATTGCCCTGTATTGCAAACTTGCCTAGAAACTTAACTATGTATTATAATATTGTTCATAAATTTATGTAAATTTTGTTTGTAAGTAGCTATAAAGTTTTAATTATTTGTAACATAGTTATTGACTTCTGCATATTTTATCACTGTATAATGATTATAATGTTTATACTAGGGCTTTGTTATAAATCCAATTTTGAAAAAATCCTGTCACTTAATAGCATTGCCATTTACAACTTTCGCATATCACTTTATAATGATTATATTGTTTTTACTTTGACCTTGGTATAAAGCAAATATAGAACAAAAATACAATAAACTAAACCTCAACAATGGTGTCATTTACATGGGATGCCCTTGTAAGGTTATCATTTGAATGTTAATAATATATTTTATTTCATTTCTGTAATTTATCCAAACTATTTTATTTTTATATGAAGATAAAAATAATCATTTCGAATTAATGATTTTAGTTTCAATTCAGAATTATTAGCATGTATACAATCATAATTTTTAAGTATTTATAAGACAAGGGTTCTGTTGCAAGCGGGTGGTCCTAATATTCCTACCCTCAGCTCCTCAGCCTTCAATGTCCTCCCCTATGGGTTGAGATGACCACTCAGTCTGAAGTGAACCCAGAGGTAGCTGACCATATGTTCCCAGAGTATCCATAGGTTGTTTGACTGGTTGCAATGCACCTGCTGCCTACATTGTGTTCGTTTTTAAATCCAGTAAGCTGGGATATTGGCTATATATTCAGGGTCGATTGATGATGTAGATATGACTTTTAGGATTGGCATTAGGAGAATTAAAATGTAGCAAAACGAAAGAAATAATATCTGCAAAAACTTGACAATGAGTAAAATATTGTTGGTTTTTGTAAAAGACGAAACAACAAAAATCCAAGAACATCAGATTGCAGAGTTATTATCATGATGATAAACAGTATTAGCTCAAGGAAATTAACAAACATGAATTGAAAATGCTTATATAAATACTGTGCAGCGACGGTGGAGCGTTGGTAAAAGCTCGGGCTCTGGAATCGTATTACGCGAGTGCAGATGGGGAGAGCAGCCCATCTAGATGAAGGGTAACACCGAATATAAAAAGCCCGGGTAAGAGCACGGGTGCTCACCAAGTAAATATCATAAATACTGTGCAGCATTTTCAGGATTTTTTTCCCAATAATTTAAGAGGATGATATTTAGAAAGTTAAATCAAATAAACAAATAAAAACTTTATTTGTAAATAATATTTTATTCAAAAATAAAGAAAATCTAAACAATTGTTTATCATCCAAGAATTTCTTTGATTTTAATGTTTATTTGTAAAAAGATTTTAAAAATAAATAGAAATAGAGAATTAATTGAAAGTATCAACAGGTTATCAGCTTTTATTGGGTACCTTAGGGGGTTAAGGATATTTGCTTTATGCTTATATAAAATTTGCTTTCATTAATTCCCCACACGCATCTACAAATATAACAAATATACAACAAACAAGAAAAGAGCAATTAAAGTTTAAAAACAAACTTTATATAAAATATCAATTTGGTTTGACCAACAAGTATTAGTAGTTGGTGTAGGTTTAGCATGCTGGTAAAGAATGCTGAACAGGTTTAGCCAAACGGTTGCACCACAGGCGTCTGAGTCTAGTGAGAGGGGGAGAGCCTTTTCTGTTGTCTTTTCATAGTTGGGTCGTCTGAAGTGTCACGTGACTTAAAGTGGTTGACCGAAAGTTGCACAGACTAGATGTGCAAAAGATGAATTTAGGCATGCATCTCGAGAGGTTAAAGTGTTAACATTGGTTGCAATGCTACAACCTCATTAGCCAAGGTTGATTGTTCATCTTAAAACATTTTTAAGGAAACAATAATTCATTTGTTAAAAAAATATGAATTTGACAATTTAACAGGATTTTTAAATTATTACAGATTATTCTCTACATACAAACCAATGTATTTGATTCTAGAAGCCAACAATTGGAGGTTCAAAAGTTCAACGTACGTGTATATATATATATATATATATATATATATATATATATAGGCCTGGTGATTCATTGTGTGTCATATAGATTAGAAAGACTACCAGAAGAGAAGATGATACAGAAACCCACATCCAAACATAATATATATATTTACCTTCCATGTTAGCTTTCTGACCTGCTGGATCTTCAAAATTACAGCTTCGTAAACTGGAACCTTCCAAATTAGCACAAACCATTTTGATTCCAAGCAGGTTGGCACACTAAAAATAAAAAAGTTGAAACAAAAATATTTTCAATTATTTTTAAATGAAGTTTGTTAAATTCATAATTCAATTTAAAAATCAAAGAAAAGAATAAAAACTTTAAATGTGAATGAAATCAAAAGTTGGATAATTTTACAAAGACATCTTTTTAAAAATAGTTGAGAAACATAAAGCGTATTTAATATTCCAAAGGTTTTTGGTTTTATCCAGAATTTATCTTTTCTAAGCAATTTAATCATGATTTTTGTTCAAACTTTTGTTTTCTTTTTGGAAATTACTATTTTAAGATATTACCAAACAATAAATCATTTAATAGATTGTACTTCACATTGCTTTTTATGACATCCTTGTATCATTTCCTTAGTTTGTCTTGTTTAATCTTCAAGTAGAATAGACAGGTCTTTTAGTATCTTCCAAACTTACTAGGTGTCTTGCTCAGTGTGCTTGGTTGTCACTTCTATTCTGGAAGTGTTAGCCTTCTTGGTCATTTTCACATTCAATGTAAGTTAGTGACTTTTATTATTAAACATTCATTAAAGGCAGATTGGTTAAAATCTTTCCAGAATCTTCGTTTGTTGCCAATATGTTGTTCAGGTTTCCAAGGAAAATAAGAACACAAATAATATGCAAGTTTTTGCAACCAGTCTTTTTTATTGTTGTAGGGTTAGGTTTTTAAATACAAGGATTATTAAAAAAAACGATTTTTTATTTTTCCTCTTTTTTTTGGGGGGGGGGTTCTGGGAAAAGATTTTTAGTTTTGGCTCGAAAAGATGGAATTTTTGTCTGATTTTTATTTTTAAAAGGTTTTATTTTTATAGTCCATCTTCAGGGTTATTAAGTTTTTATTATTTATTGTTTGATGTTGAAGATGTTTTTACATTTTTCTTTCTTAGATTTTTAGATATTTAAGATTTTTTATTTCAAAAGTTTTTGGTGATTCAAGTAAAATAAACTGAAAAATATTAAAATATAATTATTTAAAAATTTATGTTTAGTTATTATTTTACAAAGTTATTCTGATGTTTTAAATATAAAAATATATTGTTTTAATAATTAATGAGATTCTAAACAAACATAAGTGAAAACTAATTGAATATTTTTAAATGAGTAACCAGCAATTTTATTAATGAAATCAAATTGTCATTAAATATTTTGATTGATATTTAATTAATAACTTTATTAAATAAATTGATAACAAATTTTGGATGAAATATGAATTGGTAAAATAAATGTCAAACCTATTTTGAGGCAAATTACAAAACAGGATTTTAAAAATAATCAACGTACTTTTGTGAATCAAACAGAAGAGAGGCAAAGAAACTTACGTCCAAGATGGCACCCGAAAGATCAGCTCGTTCAAAATTACAATAAGAAAGATTTGCCCCAGAAAGATTTGCATTACGCAAAATGGCATATTTAAAATTGATTGAGCGTAAATCAAGACGAGACAGATTAGCCATTTGGAAATTGAGACCCTGAAAAAACAAAGGAAAAAAATATTAAAAGATGAATGAAATGTTAAACAGAAGATTTCTATTGGTAAGTTATTATTATAATAGAAAATGGGTATTTCTGTAGATCTGCACTTTTGGGTGCCAATAAGTATAAAACGTATATGTAACTAACAAACATGTGAAAATTATCAAAATCCTGACCCCCTGTACAAGATGGAGGGTCAGAAGGATTGAAGGGATCCTTCAAATAATATTAAAAAATATTCTATTGAATTTAATGAATTTTGTCTCAATAATGATTTGTTGCCCCCCCACACACACACATATATATATATATATATATATATATATATATATAGTCATTTGAGGGTGCAGATATAGAGCAATAGCAAAAACATTATCAATTATCTGATAAAGACACTTAGGTCCATTTTAGATGGACAAAACAATAATTTAGTACAGTATTATTTAAGATAATATTTAGTTGTAGCAAATGGTAAATCTTTGAAAAAGAATTATAGGCATTAAATGATGTTTGTAAGAAACTATCAACTAAGAAATTTGTGATATTTTTACAATTATTTAAAGGATTTTAAGTTTTACCTCATTTCTATTATTATTATTTTTATGTGAAATCTATTCAAATTCATGTACCCTGATAATGAGAACATAGGGGTGGGGATCCAATTAAACTTGGAACATCAAAATCAAACTTGGCAGATTTTAGACAAAAATCAAAAGGTTTTAAAAAAAAACAACATTTTATTAAATCCAAAAGTCAAATAAAACAAAAATGAAATATTTTGAATTCTTTTGCAAAGTCAAAAAGCAAAAATAGAAATTTATTTTTCATAAAATATCAAAAACTCAGAAACTTAGAAACTTCCAAATTGTCTTTTCCATTTTTTAATTGATTTTAATTGATTCTGGATTTTGGGCGAATATTTCTTAAAAATTGAAATTTTTCAATCAAACTTCCAAACCAAACCAAAAAATTGACTCAAGTAAAAAATATAACCACATTTGGTATTTTTTCACCAAATTAAAAACAAATATACTTAAAATTGAACGTGAATTATTTAAATTTTCAAAAAATCTTTTTTATCAAAAAAATCTTTTTATCAAAATGGTGATCCAATTCACCAACAGAATTTAATCATTGATTTAATGGCCCAGTTTTTTTTGTTCTTAAAATTTTTTTAATCAAATTAAAAAGACCCTAAGAAATAAGAATAGAAATCTAACGTTACCTGACATCTCAATTTAGAATTTGTCGGTGTTGCTAAAAGACGTAATACAAATTCTCGTCTGTTTATTGGAGTGTTGTCATCTGCAGGCGTATTTCTCTTTAAATAGAAAAAAACATTCAAAAAGATAAAAGTAAGATAAAGAAATATTAGAAATTTTTTGAAATATGAATAAATAAAATCTTAAACTTTATAAAATTCTTTATTATAAATTATATATATTATAAATTATAAGATTCAAGCCGTCAAATTACAAAAAATTTAATAAAACTGACATATTTTATCTCCTCAAAAAATTTAATGTGAAAATATTTATTATTGAAAACAAATAAGTTTGGTTGGGTGGGGGTTAATAATGTTATTTGAATTAAAAGTAAAACTTTTGTTGCATTAATTGGTTGGTTGGTTGATTTAATTAATTGATTGGTTTAATAGGTTGGGTTGATTGGTTTAGACGGTCAGTATGTTGGTTAAAAAGTGGAATGATTGGGTTAGAGTGCAGTTGCTAAGAAGTATTATTAAGAATACTGGTTATCAACATAAAAATATGGGGTTGAAAAAGTTGTGAAACAATTGTGATATAAAATGTCCGTAACAAGTGAAGATCTGAATAAAAATAACATTGTAAAAAGTTAAGTTCAATAAATGGAACAAAAGGTAAAGATTATTTAATAGTCAAGTGCAAAAGTATACAGAAAAAATGAGATCTTCGGTGGTGGTAAGATTAGCATGATAACTAACCTGACCTAGGATCAATTAATAAGCCAGTCAATCAGTACACAGGAAAAATGAGATGATCAACTAAGGATTTGATGAAGTAAGATTAGCATCTTATCTGATCTAGGATCAATTAATAACAAGATAAAGTTGTAACGAGCTTTTCCCCAGAGAAAATGCCCCAAATGTATAAAGAAGATCTTTACCAAATGAAGCTTCAAACTTCCAGAATCAAAGATTTTCCTTGACAGAAAAAAGTTGAAAAATTTATGACAAGAATCAAAAAAGAACTTTACAAAAAGAAATTTGAATTTTCATTTCTTAAAACATGGAAGTACATTTCCCAAAAAACAATTGAAAAAATTATTTAATTCAGTAAAAAAAGAAAAAGAATTGATTAACAAAAAAAAAAAAGAAAATTATTTCTACATTTAAGACATTGAAGTGAAATTGGGAAATTCCATTCTTACTTTTTATTAATTCAAGGGAGATAACTTTATCAGAATAAATAATTTTTAATGTAAATATCGTTACTATGGTAACCAATTCAAAATATCGATAAAAAAATAAATCTCGGTTTGTTCTAGAACAATCGGTGAAATCATCCTCCATCAATAGATTTTAAATTAAAACTGATTTACAATCACGGCACAATAATATAAACCTCTAAATAAATTATTATAAAAAAAAGGAGGCAAAATTTGAATTTCTTCAGTTTTTGAGAAAAATAAGATCTTTATCTGCACTCATATTGCAAGATGTCTTCAACTTTCCAAAAATTGGCTCAAAATGTCTACAGTAAATATTAAAAAACTTTTTCTTATTTAAAACAATATGAAATAATTATAGATAATACAAATATCTTCATGGTAGAATCTTATTTTAGCGTCCCTTACCTGAGAGAATATTTTGCAAGGGGCATTATTGGAAAACGATTTAATTT
>JAUZSX010060055.1:0-19710 GCA_034780655.1 Idiosepius hallami
AGTTAATGCTTTACATTTTACAAGGATGTGTGTAACCGTGAGGGGAGTTTGGCATATATTACATTTGGGTTGTGGTTTCTTTTTCAGAATATAGAATATATACACTTCTTACTATTATTTTTTACCTTTTGTTCTATACATTTAGAATAGTATCGAGGTGGAACAACACTCCAAATGGACTCAGCCAGTGTATATGTAAACCAGAACTTCGGACAATCCAAAGCAGGGTTCAGTTCTGGAGTTATACTATTCACTCGGCTGAACAGTCAAAAAATTTCGACACTTCTTACTATTATTCTCTACCTAATTGTTCTTCTGTACATTTAGATTTGTATCGTGGTGGAACAACCATCTGAATGGACTCAGCCAGCATCTATGTAAACAAGGACTTCTAACGACCCACAGCAGGACTCAGGTCTGGAGTTATACTATTCAATCAGTTGAACAGTACAAACACTTTCTACACTTCTTACTGTCATTCTGTGCCTTATTTTTCTTTCCTTAAACATGCTTAAAACAATGTTCTGTCTTTATTGTGGCTATCCAAGCCATAACATTGGCGACAAGGATGTTGTGGTGGAAAAAGCCTCCGAATGTTCGCCATTATTCACTCGGTTGAACAGTCAAAAACTTTCTAGACTTCTTACTATTAATCTCTACCTAATTGTTCATTTTTACATTTAGATTAGTATCGGGGTGGGAAAACCCCTCTAAATGAAATCAGCCAGCGTATATGAAAACTAGGACTTCTAACAATCCTAAGCGAGTTCAGTTTCAGAGTTCGCATAATACATAATTAAATCTACACTTCTTACTATTATTCTGTACCTTATTGTTCTTTTCTAATACATAATTAAATCTACACTTCTTACTATTATTCTGTGCATTATTGTTCTTTTCTACATTTAGATTAGTATCGTGGTAGAACAACCCTCTAAATGGACTCGACCAACTTCTGTGTAAACCAGGATGTCTAATAATCCAAAGCAGGGTTCAGTTTCAGAGTTTTACTATTCGCTCGGTTGAATAATCAAACACTTTCTACACTTCTTACTATCATTCTGTATCTTATTCTTCTTTTCTTAAACATGCTTAAACAAATTACATGTTCTCTGTTTATTGTGCCTATTCAAGCCATAACAATGGTGACAAGGATGTTGGTGTGGACTCACCTTCCAAATGAACTCTGCCAGCGTCTATGCAAAAATGGTTTTTCTAACGACCCAAAGCACTGCTCAGTTCCGGAGTTAAACCACCATCCAAATGGACACAGCCAGAAAGATTCTGAGAAATATAAATTCCTCGTTTTATCGTATGATGTTGAGGGGAGTATTGGCTTTCATTTGCTTATTGTTTTTTTTCATCCTTCCTTACTGTAGATCACAAAATGAAAAATCTGAGTAATATAGACCTTTGGGCCCACATCCTTTCGTATAAAGTTAAAGGGAAAATTGGTAGTCGTTTGATTTTTTATCTTAGTGTAAATAACTCAATTAAAGAAAAAGATGAATAATATAAACTTTATATAATAAAGTTGTTGGCCCACAACTTGTAGTATGATATTAAGGGGAGTATTGGATTTGTTCGCCTTTTTTTTCATCCTTTCTAAGTATAAATAAAGTTAATAGAAAATTGGTAGTAGTTTTCTTTTTTTATCATTCCTTAATGTAAATAACACAATTAAAAAAGAGTAATAAAGACCTTAGGGCCCATATACTTTAGTATGATATTAAGGGGAGTATTGGCATTTGTTCGCCTTTTTTTCATCCTTTCTAAGTGTAAATAACACAATGAAAAAAATAATCGATATAAACTTCGGTTTGTTGCCTATTTATGCATTGTTAACAATGAATTAAAACATTGGCGATCTATATCAATCTGCCATAAAAAATATTGGTATTTAAAGAACGGTAATTTATAAATAATACATTAATATCTTTAAAATAAAAAAAATGAAAGAGAGATAAAAGGCGATAGGCCTAAAGATGCCTGGGTGTCAAATACATTCATGATAACTAATAATACATTTCATTATTTATCATCAAAATAAGCGTTGCTCTCTATAAAGCTAAGTACGGTCCAGTCATGTTTGAGACACCGGTTCCTATAAATCTCAGAAGTTCAGCAAATTCGAGCCTGGTTTACTCCCTTAGCCTTTCTTAGGCTCAAGTAATCTAAAAGGCAGTGGAGGTTTGTACTTCAGAGTTTTCCTTCTAGATACCTATCTTCCCAAAGACTTAGGGTGCATCTAGTATTTGGTATTCGTAAATTGTCACCCATCAACTACTGACCAGGCTTGACGTTGCTTAACTTCGGTGATCTGAGCATGTGTAAGAGAGAGAAATAATGTGCAAGACAGAAATTGGAAGAGTTATTATTGAATAAATTTTATGTCTTCATACAAACTATTTGGGATGGCATTGAAAGCTTGATAAAACAAAATACTCAAAACTTGTATGTGTTTGACAAACTTAATTACAAAATGAAGATGTCCATGAACCTAATAGTGTGTTTTTCTTTTCAATAAATCTGTGAAGATTGTTTTTTACTTTAATAGTCTTTTTTAGATACCTCGTAATTTCTACAAATTAGTTTTTTATCTTTAGTATTTAATGATAAAAATGGTTTTGGCACAAAATTATAAAAATGGGCAATTTTTTTCAAGGAAAATGTTTCAGCATAAATCTTAGTTGAACAATTATGTTCACTTTCAGGTGCTGCAGGCTATTACGAGACAGTAAGTGAGGAAAGTAACTCCTCCAAATGAAGACAAAATTGAATAAAAAACTGGCACTTCAACCTCGTGTTCAAAATAGCAAGTCAACCTGTCATAGAGCACATAAAATATAACCTTCTGTCCAATGATAGGTGTGTACTCAACAATTAACAAATATTCATGTTTATAGAAATCTAAAATAATGATTTTGAAAAGGAAAGAGTCCCCTAAATAAATGATAATGGCTAAAAACTAAAAGCATTGCTTTTGGTATGCTTTAAATGATGCAATTTCTAAAGTATTATTTAAATCAATTCATACCATGTAATTTTCCAATTCTATCAAACTAACTTTTAGCTGATTACACTTCCTTTAAAAATGTGTCGGCAAAAAGTATCCAGTGCAATTCTCTTCAGTTTATTTCATAAAAATGTTTCTAATGAATATAATCAACGACACTCAAGTTAAGAATGGACATTAAGCTTAAAATTTAAGTAGATAAACTAGTTACACTTAGAGGTTATGTAAACAAATTCAACATCAAAGCAAATTATCTAATAGGAACCCTTGAGTGTGAACAATGGAATGAGAACAATCTACTAATCATAAAAAATAGAGGGACAGAAAAGACAACAAAGTGAAGCCTGACTAACTTAAATGGAATTCTATAGAGCTGTCAGTCCTCATACTATAAATTGGTATAAAAATCATTAACAAAGCTGCAAAGTAATTCTTTTAAAATTATATAATGAATATTGAACTTTAATTCTATTAGTTTGTTTAAATATTCATTTGCAGCAAATTGTACAGAAAGTTTTTACAATTAGTATGTATTCTTTTACAATGTTTTCTTTTGCAATCACTAAAATATATTTTGAGATATATACAAATATTTTTTTTTAATCATCTATCTTTATATATTTATGCTCTAATAGAGTATCCTTTTATAATCACATAAAACTATGTTACAAGTTTTGAGAGTATAAAAAGTATTTAATGATTCTATAATTCATAAAGCTTTTCATTCAGTATCTGAAGAAATTGGTTAAGATTTTAATCTTGAAAATACCAATGAATGAAGCGGACACAACACTAATTGGATTTAATGAAAATTACAATTTACTGATTTCCTCCGAGAGGGTCAGTTCATTAAGCAACACCTAATTCAATTTCAAGGTTTGGTGCTGGATTTATTGATCAGGAAACACCCCATAGAGGGCAATAGCAAGGAAGGAGAGATTAAATGGTAGCCAAGCAATCTGCCACTGAGCACAAAACTGATCTTAAGTCAAACCAGTTTTTGTGCATCACCCAGGAAAAATTACTTGAACAAAATACCAACATATATAGATATTGATGTTGCAAAGGATTTTATTTAAAAATGAAAATTCAATTATGCATTGCTAGTATAATGTTTATATCAGTTTTACTTATAACATTGGTTAAATGAATTTTAATAATGATTTTACAAAGCATTAGGGAATACAAAGATAACTTTGTAAGGGATACTTTGAAAAAGGTTATTTTTGTTTGTTTTCATTGTTAACAAAATTTCTTTTTGCTTAACTCTAAAACTGTAAAAACCAAATTCAAGTTTTAAATCATTTTACTTTTAATCATAAAAATTGTTTAGAAATAATGGATTTATTAGATAGTAATTGGTTTGAAAAAAGGAAATTGGTCTTTATTGGCCTTGGTGATCACTATAAATTTGATATTCTAGCCAGTGAAAAATGGAGTTAAAAATATTCTATTTCTTCAACTGCCCAAAGTCCAACTGTTAATAATGGAGTTGTTCCCTTGTTAAATCTAAAATTTTACAAAAGATAATGGTGAAGTTGACCTACAATTGAACCCACTCAGTTATCTTTTGTAAGAACCATTATAAACTTAGATTTATTTTGGTGTTGTATTAATTACATTGAAGAATTTTTATATAACTACACAGGGTACTAATTCATTATAAAAACATAGCATTAAATTTCTTAGATGCTCTTGGTTCCTGTGCAAGATACTAAACTGCATTTTTCTTTCCTCAATGTATGTGAAAGCAAACCTTTCCCACAAAACATTTCCCTAACAAAAAAATATGCCAACAAAACAAAATTGTTTTTATAAACTTTAAAATTTCGTGTCATCCAAAATTTTATGAACAAACCATTGCTCAATAAAGGAGGTGTCTATAAAACCAGATTTTTTCTAAAATGAAGCTATTTGTTTTGGTCAGATTAGATTTGGCATAAGGAGGAACTGGCTGGTAATAAAATTAGGAATGGGGAAGAGAAAATCTAAATTAACGATCGCAGAAATAGCATTTATCTGTCTTTTTATGATACTTACTGAAGTTAAATTCTATTTAATTGAATTTAATATTAGATATACTAAATATACTGGTGAATGTGTTAGATGAATATTGGCACCAGCCAATACAAAATCTGTGTCAGTAATAATAAAGAGTAAAAATAAATTCCCATTCCAATTGCATAAAGATTTCATGCTTTTTATAAGCATTCATCCTCCATCTCATTGCCCTATTCTACCACCTACTGATTATTGCTTACTATGTTATGAACACGGCAGATGATAATTTATTTGGGTGGAAGCTATTCTTTGAAACTTTTTCAAAATGGTATGCATTACAGTCAGCTGATTCATGTTTTTTTTTTTTCTTTTGGACAGAATTTAGAGAATCTAACAAATATGAGTGGAGATAAAGAGAAGAAGAAAAAAAAATGAAACAAAATGAGGACATGGTTTCAGATCCTTCAGGTAACTATATATTGATAGGATTGTTTTAAAAAGTTTGGAGAGCAAAAATAAAGATACTGAAGCTGATTTTATTGTAATTGGTTTCTAAGAAACAAAGTGACTATAACAACAAAGGGCAATGGGATTAAAGTAGAAGGTGAGTAAATCAACTTTGTTTCTCTTTTATGGCATATCAACCTTTTCAGGCATTTTAATGCAGAGAACAATTATTTTATGTCCACACACAGTTTGTGTTTTTCATTCAATGTTCGCTATTTAAACCATAGCTGGAGGGAATGTGGGGATTCATACCTTTCCCAAGAGTATTAATCCAATTCTGAATGTAAGTGGAATAACTGGGATTCAAACTTGCGTAGTATGATTCCAAAGTACAACTGCCTACCCACTTTGAAAGCTTTAATCCTTTCACTTACAATTGACGAGTTTCTTCTTTTTTTATAAAGTTTTAGGCATTCAAGCAAAGAGTGCATAGTAAAAGGGTATTTGAAGAAATTGTTTTGTTTAAGAAAGACCAGCCCTTAGTTAATGAATTGCTTGTCTATACTAATTCAATGAATCACATTTATACATATTATATTCCTTTTCAGAAAAATATGAATTATTCTGCGTTTATCTAATAAATCTTTGAATTTTAGCTTATTAGAAAATATAAATAAAGAATTAATTCTTGTTTAAACTACTATTTTAAGATACTGGTATAGAATTTGGATTACTTACCAAAGGAATTCCAGTATTTAGCCTTATCTGTAATGAAGAGAGAAAATAGATTAAATTTCATTATATTAATATTTATAAAATTAGGTTTTATCTAATTTTCATTTTAAGCTATTAGGATTTCTGTAACAAAATATAAAATTTTCTTAAAAAACCAACACAAAACTTGATGGTTGTGGAAAATTGCTAATTTAATTTATAAACAGTAATATAATTAATAAAATAAGAGGTGATTAACCTAATTCATTATATAAGATTTTTTTTCATAAAGAATTACATTTGTGGTTTTTATTAGTACAAAATTAATTTAAGTAATGATAAAGAGAAAAAAAGTTAATAAAATTACTCTATTGCTGCTCTTATTAAAAGATATATTATAGACATGAATACAAATTAATATTAATTAAAACAATTCTATAAAAATGGTTAATAATTTAAAATTCTATCAAAAATAGTTGACCAAAAGCAATTATTTTTATGAAATTAGCTGACTACACAATGATTATAATTTAGTTCAATAGTCCATTATCTAGTAAAACAATTTTACAATAAAGAATTTTGTTAGGTCATTTGGTAAAAACAAAACTGAAAAAAATTTAAATCATGTGAATAAAACAAATTTCATTGAAAAAACTACTTTCAATTTCTTCAAATTTACAGATCTTGTTTTTTTGTTTTTTTTTTAATTATTTTAGAAAAAAAAACATAACTAAAACTAAAGGACCAAAGAAAATAGATTATTTGATCTGTCAGTTTTTCCTTTATCCTTCATATCTTCAAAACCAAGTATGCATATGTGTTCTTGCCCAGGAAATTATATTTTAGGATTAACTTCATTAGGATGGATAAGTCATATGAATGCCTTTTATCTATCTTTCAATTGTGCAGGCCCTAAACATGATAGGAACATAAAGTTGGTTAAGGTAAATATAACTGGAAGAATACTGTTCAAGATGATGGAATAAAACAATCCATTTTGATCAATTTGAGCATTTCTGCCACTTGCTTCCTTAATGATATGATTGAATTTAAGCACTACCCTTAAAGAGCATCAGGCTCACAATGGACATAAGTTATTTTAGAAGGCAACAAAAAATGGATCAAATGTTTTAGGGATTATAAAGAAATCAAGACAAGAACAATAGTCTGAAAATAGTAAGCCATGTAAATTTGTTAATATTCTAACAAAACTTTAGTGATAATTTAGTTGAAAAATACTAGAAACAAATAACTTCTTGCACCTGTATTCTAAGTCAAGAGATGAGATTTCTTTCCAGTGCATTTTTTATGATAAAATTGTGGATGTTGTAATAAAGATGGCAGCACAGAATGGAAAAAAAAGAAATAGAGAACTAAGTATTAATTTCCAGAGATCTTTTTCATAACCTTATACAGAGAAAGACATTTTCCTAAGTTATGCATCAATGCAGCTATGGGCAACATTTTTTTCTCTTAAGACAGGTGAATACAAATGAAGAATTAACTTTTGGTATTTAGCCAACAAAGCTAGGAAAGAAGATAAAAAATGAATAAAAAACCAACACACACACACTCATATATATATATTAAAGCCTTTTAACAACTAAGTGAGTGTGTGTCTTTTTATTGTAGATTTAAAAGAAAATATGGAAACAAATTTATTTAAAATTTGTGAAGTGCATCACCAAATACTCTTTGTTTTAGATTATATACAGTATTTTGTCTCTTGCCTATCAACTTTGTTACAAATGTATATATAAATACATGCATATTCTAAAAAAATGCAAATTAGCAAGATCCATTCCTAAAATCTACTTATAACTGAAAGAGTATTATTAATTATACTTAAGGGACTACTACAATTTTTAAAATTATTGAGAATGTAAAAATTAAAATAATGTTTTGGGGAATATATATAGATGATTTAATATAATCAGAACACTGACTAAAATGGATCTGTAATATATTGCGACCAATTTGCAGTGAAATTGAATATGTATAACATACAATTCAAATTTTATTTTCTTCTATTTATATAGGCCAACACATTATAATCAATTCAATTTAGCATAAAGCACTGATAATGGTTTGTATTACACTATTTTATATTAAAAATAGTATATCCTAGAAAAATAGGTCAAAAACAATGTTTCTTATTCCACCTGAATGGATCAGGGGAGATTGCAAATTGCACTGTTATAATAATTGAATTAATGTATTTATGACAGGAAAGTTTCATCTCTGTTGCAGATATTGACAGTTTGAGGCTAAGAAAATAACTGCTATGGATGCATCATTAAATTCTTTAAAGCAAAAAGATTTTGAACCAAACATCTACCGGCACCTATTGATGTTTATAAAGTTGATGTATTTGATATCAGCATAGGAGATGGATTTGTTGATTTTATAGTGGTGACAGAGGTGTGAGTGACAAAGCATTCTCTGTACGTGAAAATGGACTGCCTTGCTCATTGCTGGCAAAAAGGCATTTAGAATGTTGGGGACTATGGAGCACAAAAGGTCACTCGTTTTAATGATACCATTCTCATCTTTGTAGTTCTTCAACTTAAAACAAGAACAAGTAAACAAATAAAAACAATAAAAGCCAATATTTTCCTAAAGATTTAATAAAGTACTTTTAAAAGAAACACCATATAAAAATTAATTGTCTTGCTACTTGATTGGTTCTCAGACATCAACAGAATCCTCTTAATCATACCTCTAAATAGTGACACAGCATAACAGTGCTTGGATATTAGAAAGTTTTCAATGATATTTTGACAAATATCTAAGATTCCTGCATGCTAAAATGTTGAAACACTGAATTGTTTAAAAATAAAAACCATCAAAAATCATTTCAAAAATTCTAATTTTTGGGAAGTCTATGTTATGGCATGTTTTGTTAGATGTGCCTTTTTAAACCTTTCCAACACTGTTACCTAAGACTTTGAAGTTTGACATAAAGGTTTCCTAGAGTTCAAGTAATGCTAGAATGTCCAAGGGTACTTAGACAAAATTTTATTAAAACAATGAAGATGAGACTAGAAAATTAAATAACCTTAACAATACAATATAATCTAAATAAAATGATGCTGACCAAAGTAGAATAATTGTAATTGATTTGGTCATCTTGTGGATAAGTTAAAAAAGAAATACTTTAAAAGTAATTGACATAAATTGTTAATAAAATAAACCAAAAATTGCTAACTTTTAATGCAATCATTTTCATTGAATGTGTTTTTTTATTAACTAAATGTTAAAATATATGCTGATTCATATGACTTAATTGTAATCAACATATTTCACAACATTCATCTATAATCTTATCTGAACTGATGAAAAGCATAAAGTTTAGGTTTTGCACTTACGCACCTGATATCCATTATTGTACCAAGCATGCCTTGGCATAATCTGGTATCATCATCTATGAGCACACAAAAATTAAGATAACTAATTAAATCAAATATATGTAAAGACACATGAACACTGTGACCATATTTATACATTAGATAATAAGTACTATCAGTTTATAGACTACAATTTCCTAAAATTGACCGACAGATATTCAGAATAACCTCTCAAAATGTTCTATTTTCCTTCAGTAAGAAGTCTATTGAGTTACAAGAATATTTCTTTATCTGAATATAACATTAACGATATCGGGAAAAAAGAAAAAAGGAGTTAAAAGAGAAATATTAAAAATAATTTAAAAATCTAAATTAAACAGTTATTTTTTTAATTCCGAAAATCTCCAAACAAAACCTTGGTTTAAGGTTTCTTTACAATGAAATACAAATTCTAATACTCAAACAGCAGTTTTGCTTCAAAAGAATATTTATTATATGATTGTTCTGAGTATGGTTTTGGGGGTCAAAGCATCATTAGCATCATAGGGTTTTGTATCTATTGAGATAATGCTTTATTTTGAATCTATTTTTTCTTTCTCTTTTCTTATGACAAAAGCCTAACTTTAGATAAGAAACATACACCTTTGTGTATTGAACAGTTAAAACTATGTTGTATGTTATGTAAACTGATCCTTACTATTAAAACAGAAGCCTATGATTAAATTAACTATACAAAATCAATTATGATTAAGAATATTCGATAAGCTTGCATTGAAAAAACAAAAAAAACAAACAATTGCAATGATATTTAACTGTTGTTGTTAAGCAGGAAGACCTTCTTACCTTTAGGGTTTGGATCAGTCTTCCTGTCGTTTATAGTTTTTGCAATCTCAATGTATTCTGAGACACACTGAGTCCTTATCCTGGGGGTAACTATTTGAGGACATTTTGAACTTACTTGGTCAGTCAGTATGAGGGTGTAGGAGTGGTGAGTGGGTTAGAGGGCAGGTCTTTCGGTCGAAATCCTTAATAGAATTAACTGCTCCAATCACAAACTGCCAACTAGCCTGATATTGTTGTCAATCATTCTTTGACTGACTAATTTTAGTTCCTAAGAATATAAGATTATATACTCTTAAATATAAATACATTAAATACAACTTTAGTCCCCTCAGGGGTTCTACAGAATTATATTTCAAGGAACTACCTAATAAAATAGGAGGAAATGATGGTTTCATAGGTTATAAGAAAAAAGAGATTTACAGTTATAAATAAATGGTGTCAATTGATTTTAAATAGATCTGATTATTGATACAATTACTATAAAGAAAGGTGAAAGAGATGCTTTAATGAAATGATTACTTTGATTGACTGAAACGTTTAATAAAACATGATAGTTATATAAAAGTGCCTAAAGTTCGTATATGAAAAATAAACGCTAAATCCTGTCAATTCCATAATCGTGATTGCAAAGAGTAGTTAAAAAATGGAAATGAGAATACTTAGAAAGTAGGTTTGAAAATTAACAAGATTTTTCATAGTCTACAAATACTCATACTGGTTATTCTATATATAGAGTTGCAGTTATAAAATGATTGAAAAATTAGTTACTAAATGACATCCAACAAAAATATCAGAGGAAAATGTGTAGATTTTCACAAAATTAAAGGCTTATTGAAATTGTTTAAGTTAAAAATATTTTTTTTAGTTACACTTATTTGGTAAAGATTAATTTTGACAAGATCATTTCAAGCTTAAATTTATTAATTTTTTTTTTATTGCATATAATGAATTTAATGATTTCATTAACTGGTAGCATCAGTAGGGTGATTGGTGGTGATTAAAAGCCACACAAAATTTTGAGTCCGTGCTCCTATTTGATTGCTGTTCTAGTTTGGCAGTGAAAGAACTGAGGTATGCAAAGACATGCTTCCTAGAGTGACCCATCGTAGTTATTTAGGTCCTTAATTAGACAAAGTTATGGAGTTACTCGGAAATTCAGTAGCAAATTATTTAAATGGATCATTTGAAATTTTTATGCTCAGTTTTGGCCATGCAACAAATGACCAGAAAACCACTGGATGAACACAAAAGTGACAGTAATCTTGAATTATAACAACTTGCAAGAACAGGAAAAACAAGTCTCTACATGTTGAATAATGCTCATCAAAATGGAAGACTTATGCAACAAACTATCCCAACACTCATGTATAGTAATAATAAGGTAACAGATCATCTACTTTGCTTATTTGACATAGAAGAAAATGAAAAAAAATATCCCTTTTTTCTTGAAATCATTTGAATTGAAATTTAACAGTTGAATACTTAGATTATCATAATGTTCACTTCTGCAACAGACAACAAATGTGGCTACACCACTCTTTAACAGTAATTAACTTGACAGATCTGCATACATAATTACATAAATGAAATATTAGAAATAAATTTATTTAAGCTACAAATTTAAACTATTCATATTAATAAATGAAGATAAGAATATTGGAATTTACTACATTTTTCCTTATGGGTACTTTTCTACTTTGCAATTTATACACGCATAAGAACCATGTAAAATAATTATGCATACAAGCAAGTCTGCAGTAAAAGTGGACAAATGAGAATCCTGAAGATTTTCTATTAAAATAAACTATTACAATACCATAAGGTTGTATTACCTTAATATCTTTCAGATCATGTGTCCATAATCTGAAGTCTATGACATGTTTATATAGCTAATATAAGTTTATCTAGAGCTATATTAGTTTTGTGCGAACTCTGACCTTTTTTGAGATAGCATAACTGGCTTAACAAAACAATAATAAAAAAAACTATTTTTTTATTTGGAAGATAGTCAATGATTGGCAATACATCCTGTGACAATAAATTTTCAGCAGGATATTTGTCTTTTGTGAATAGATTTCTTTTTACTCCTATGACACAGGAACCATAACAAGTTATTAGCTTTCATCAAAATACAAAATTGCATTTTAAGTATCAGGAGAAAAAAAGTTTATTGCAGACTGTCTTCATGGCAATTGTCAAAGGAAAAAGCTATTGGATTATTAATATCAAAACAATTTGAATAAAGATACAATGAACATTTTTTGACACTCAGAAATATTGATTAATCAGATATTACTAATCAGAAAGTACTTGGAGAGCACAAAATTTCAACTTAGAATCAAACAAAATAAAGGCAGTTTTTAAAATATTTTGAGAAAACACAAATCTAATTTCGCGTCAAGGTCTATAAAAAAAAAAAAAAAAGAAACAAAATCTAAACTAAAATCAACAAGTTCCAAATACCTAGAGCATTTTTAAAATATTTTTTAAAATCAGTGTTATCCTTGGGTTGATAGGCCCTATCTGCCTAGGTTTTAGTCCTTACACCTGGTTCAGTAATAACCCAGGGTTAATAGGCCTTATCTTCCTAAGGCAATGGAAAGTAGGATTTGAACTTACAAAATACAACTCCACAGTCCGGTATTTAACCACTTGCCCGCTGTGGCTGCTTTTGAGCAATTTGCTCTTTGAAAACCAGAATTTTTACAAAGCTTGTGAGAAAAAAAAATACAGTAAAACTAAAAATACTTACAATTGCTTACTAATCCTAATTAAACCTGAATGGATCTCAGAAATTAGACCATTCAATTAATTTATTAAATAAAAAAAATAATTAAAAAAAACATTGGTGTGAAATAATTACAGCATATTAAATCAGATTTTTTTTTGGTCAATTATTCAAGACTTAACATAACTGGAACATCAAATGTTTGGGTGTAACTCAAAAGAATTCTAAATGGTCCAAAACTAAGCGCCACTTTTTGCATTGATATTCTTAAAAAAAATTATTATTCTTTTGTCAATATTACAAACAGCAGCATATGTATATTTAGTTTGTAGCTAATGCAATCTGAATCTTATTGAAAACTTATAATAAAGTATAAAGTTTTTAAGTTTTCAATAAAACAGAATAAGGATATTAAAAAGGAAGAGCATCAAAAATTCAAATTGAGAATGAGATAAGATAAAGAAAATACATATATATTGTGATGTGCTCAACAAGAATGAAATTAGTATCATTGCTAACCACACAATTGAAAGGTCACAACTACTGACACAGTAATTATTTCATTAACAAGTAATCCCCATGATTAAGAAAACAAAAAAAAATGATATTACCAATTAAAACTAGTTTTTTTGTAGAAAGAACAACACATGAAAGAAAATACAGAAGATTCCACATAATCCATTCATGAACATAAGGTTAGGGTTATGTCACTATAACTAGCTAGTTGTATAAAGTGAATTTACAACTTTAGGGAATTCTGTGTGGCCCTACATCAAAATGTGGTTGGTGAAGGATTCAGTTAAGTAGAAATAATGCTAATGCCACCAATTGACATTTTTATTTTTCATTTTAACCTGGTAATCTCATTATAAACTCAAAAGAAGATGAAAAATTCAAGTTGAGACAAATAGTGTGTCAAATATATTTGGGGTGTGTTAGTAAATCATTATCAAATTTTATGATGCTATTTTTCTAATAAAATAAACCCACCGATTTTTCCAAGAACTCAATAAACTATATTAAAAATAAAACTAATAATTATACACACTGGCAAATCAATAAAAATAAAAATAAATGATTGAAAGTACTTGAGAAAAATTATTATAGAGTGTCTAATAACAACAGCTACATCCAGATAAGAAAAATAGTTTGAACAGTTTTTATATAAAAACATATCATTACTTATCTTCTAGTTTTACTGTAATTTCCTGATCATAGGTAATCGATAGATTAAAATATGAACTTCTGAATCATAATTATATATATGAATTTCTTGACTGAATAAGATAATGAAATAAACATTTTTTTAAATCGATAAATGAATAATGAATTAAGAATGACAAATATAAAATAAATAAACATTCTATATTTTTGGTTGAATTTTTAGTTAATTAATCATTTAAATTATTTCTTAATTTGTATATCAATTTAAAAAAAATCTATTTCTTTATCAGCCGGAGATTTAGTATTTGATATTTATTGAAAATAATTATCATAATTATTATACAAATGTGGCTTGTCTAAAATGTATCTGACCTTTATTTTTCCCCATGCAAAAAAATCAGTCCTTGACAAAAAACTAAGAATCTGAAAAATTAGCCTCAACTAAAACATCAGTAAATAGCAAGAGTTAAATGACAAAAGCAATGCTCTGATACAAGTAAGCACAAACATAATTCTTTTTGTTTTTGTGATACATTCCAAATATACAAAGCAAAACTGACATTTTGTGCTTATTGAGACCAAAGCAAATCTTACAGATCTGGTTGCATAGAGTATGAAACATTTCATTTTAAATGATAAACATTTCTTTTTGAAAAATGTATGGTATATTTGATAAATTAGGAAGAATAAGGGAAACAGCTGAAAGTAATTTTTGATCAAATAAAACCTAGACACGAGTAAAATTTTTGTTACATTTGGTGATTCTATGAACTCCTATTTCCATTACTAATAATAAAACCAATTTAAGCTCAAGAATGAAATTATAATCCAAATCAATGAAGGATGGGATTTGATAGAAGTAAATAATACTGAGAGCTTTAGAGTAGAATTATCCAGTTATCTAGATGTTTTTTATAATGATTTTGATGATAATCATTGAGAATTATTTTAAAATCTTAAAATTCATTTCAACTATTATTATGCCATTTGAGGTTATATAAAGAACAACAAAAGCTTTGAAACGAATAAAGTGCCCAATTAAAATTCTAAAAACAATTTAGTAGATCGATAATGAATTTAGTATTAAATTAAAAGAACACTGAAAATAGTTTCATACTTTTTAAGGGAAAAAAGATCATTGATCTGATGCTTATTTCTATAAATATAATGGAGAAAAAATCTCATCTCTAATTATTGAAACTTTTTTTATAAGTGGGAAGCCAATATAAAAATAACAATTATTGAATTTTTCTAAACTGGAATTAACTTTTTATGGATATCTAAAAATTAATATTGTAGCATGGTTATCTAGGAATATCTATTGGAATGGGTGGGTAGAAAAAGGAATAAAATAGCAGGCAGTATGTAATCAGTGCATGTGTGTGAGAGAAAGAGTGTGTGTGTGTGTGTGTGTGTGTGTGCAGGAAAGATGTAGAAGACCACAGAGTAACATGAAAATTCAAATACTCACTGCAACTCATAGAAAAGATGGCTTTCTTTAGTGTTGTGTGAGAACATCCCTCTTATTGGACTCTGGCGAGACCCATGTAAACAGGGACTTCAAACAATCCAGCAAGGGTTGTCAGTTATGGAGTTTGCACATGCACTTGGCAAATCTAACCACACTGCTTACTTTGTACCCTTATTATTTATCAAATATATGTTTAAACCTAACATCATGTTCTGTCTTCATTGTGGCTGATAAAGCCATAACATTTAGTAAATAAAGTGTCAGTCAATATAAAGCTAGGTGGTATGAAACATATAATGGATCCTAAATTGAATTTTGACATGAACATCATAACAGATCTTGGATATACATTTATGGATCTGTTGAACTATTCACATCAATTTGTATATAATGGTGAAGGCTATGGTAACACCTACACATTTTAGAGATGCTGATAGCAGTGATCCAGTACAAATAATTGCTACAGGAATCAAAAACAACATTCATTGATCAGGATAGTTAGATTTGTACAGATCTCCTTTTTTTTAAGGAAATCTAGTATTGCATTTGGATATTTTTTTTTTTTAATAGTTCCTTCAAAGGAGTTGTTTTGTATAGGAAACATTTTAATCGCTAAATGTCACATTCCTGTTTGGTATTTTCAGTGAAGATAATTTAGAAAAAAATATTTAGAAAAGTAAAAATTAAATTTGTTAATTTTGTGAATCCACATAATGATTGTGTAATTGTTTCAGTTAATTATTTAAATTGATTTTTTTTTTTGGCAAAAAGTTGAGTTGTCAGTAGGACATGTTTTGGTCAGCTGACAGAAAGTTTGGAAGAATAGGGTAGGGTCGACTGAAGTTGGTTAGACAGAACCATGGCATGCCTTTTTCTCTCTATCAAAAAGGAAATGAAAATATTTTTATTGAAAAAAAAAAAAAAAAAAAATTTATTTTGTTAACTGCTTGATGTAAATTTATCATTGAAACAGTGTTCACTGTTCATCTTTGACCAGATATAATACACAGACACTATTAGATAGACATGAGCAGAGAAGAAAATGGTGGATGGAGTGAACAGACCATGTGCAGCTCGAAGCAAACGATGGAGCTCAAGAAATCATGCTGCAATTATTTACACCATAAGTGTGAAGTAAAAGAAAAGTCTTTGCTAAGCAATCCTAGTTAGGCTGGAAAGGGCACACAAGCAGAAAGAGGATTGTCATGAACCTTAGATACTATTTCTTTTTTGTTTTTCCTAAGGTGGTATCAAGGGTTCATCCATCACCATGAGATAAAGGGATGGCCGTTATGAAAAGCAGTTCATCGGCCATTCTATACTATCATAGTAGACTGTCAAGATATTATGTATTTAGAGTTTTTGAGTTTTGTGGCTATCTTAATGTTTAAACTGGAGGTTCTTGATTTTTGCCAAGTCACCTGAATTCATTTGACTTCAGCTGAAGAAAGCTAGAAGGCAAATCAGCTGAAGTAAGCTAGAAAGCACATCAGTTACAATGTTAAATTAACAGTAAAGAGAAATACAACAGGTTTTAATTTTTTTTAAAAATGCACATAGAAAAGAAAAAAAAAACCTTTCTTGGAGCATTGAAAAAAAATAGATAAAATACTGTGAACATAAGTAGTTCTTCCCTATTGAATGTGTGTTTATATAATGTTTTATACTTGTTCAGATTTGCTAACAGTCAGACTGAAATTTTTGATAGAAGACTGTACAATGTCTGCTTAACCAATGCATTTGGTTAGATAAGGTTATTTTTGTTTAACATATCAACGTTTATGGGTATTCAATGTTAAGAATAAATTTTCCTAGACTGAAGTCTTTAAATTGTTAACCATTTGTTAGTAGTTGCATGGTTTAATTCAGAGTTGGAAGGGGGGGGAAATTAGCACAAAAATGAACATAGAATGAGTGGATTATGAAGCAGTCTAAAGTCAGGTTACAAAACAGAATTTCACAAACCATGTTGTTAATCTATTAATATTTCAATTATTTAGTAATGCAATATATAGGGATTTCCATAAAATTGAAAACTACAAATAATTGGAAAGTTCTCTAAAATCATTTTAAAATGATTGGAATCATATCTACTACATCAACATTCAATTATGCAAGGGTATACTTATTTACAATCCATTTAATTGTTTATTTTATTTTTATTTTTTTGCAAGATGTAATCACACACACACACACACACAAAAAAAAAAAAAAAATTTAAGACTGGATTCTCAAGAAGCTATCCATAATTAACAGAGATGTGCTCTTACCAAGCTGATTGGCAAGGTTCATATTAAGTTTAAAGAAATTATATGCGCTTCATTATATATCTGAATCATGTATAGTTAGTATCTATATTGATGCAATAGCGGATATCAAATCCACAACATGAAATTTCATATAAGTAAAAACCTTTCTACCTAGTTTTGTTATAGATATCTAATTTTATAGTTAATTTTATGCTTTAGAGCAGTGGTTTTCAAAGTGGGCAGTACGGCCCCCTAGGAGGCGATAAGAACTTTAAGGGGGGCACTGGCCAGTAAGCAGTCGGATTGGTAGTGTTGTAATTGTATTAATGATAGTAAAATGTGATATTGGTATTTGTAGAAAGGCTGGAAATACGGGAGAATTTAATTAAGCATTCAACAGACCTATAGTGCCTATATACTTCCACTATATATTCTCCTAGATGTACCTTCGAGGATGAAGTTTGTTGGCATTTTTGTCTAGTGATGAAAGGGGCGGTGGCAAAAAAAGTTTGAAAACCATTGCTTTAGAGGATAGGGGAAAGGAAGAAAATATAAAAATATTTCTGTTGATAGATTTGAGACAAGTCTTTAGCAATTTTTTATTTCCTAAATATTTCAGAGCTAAAGCTTGCCATTTCACTTAATTTGTATTTCTCACATTATAATTATTTAGTCCCTATACAAGCTTTTTAATCATTCACTTTGAACATTTGAAGTTACTTTCATCTAGATCGTACACAATCATTCCGGACCAATATTAGTGAAAAGGACATTTGAGCGCAATAAAGTGAATTAGCTAACTAATATTGAGACAAAACAGGTAGTTTTTTGTTTTTGTTTCATAAGGAAGAATTTAAAGACTTCAGGCTTATTAAACATTTATATTTTTACCATGTAATTATTAAGGAAAAACATTCAATGAGAATTATTCTTTTTATGAAATAAACACTAAATTTTTTATTTTTTTTGCATTAAGTAACTGAAACAGGTAAATAATTTAGTGAAAATTAAAATAAAGAAATAAAAACTAATGGAAAAAATACTATTCAAAACAGAAATTCCATGTCACAAGAAGAGAAAGAGAGAGAGATAGAGGAGAGAGAGAGATAATATTCATGATAGTTAATCTTGTTGGTAGTTGAGTGGATTCTGAAAAACTGATGTAACTTTTCATTTATATTGGAGATAGATTTAGTGAAAGAATAGCAACACATAAGTTCCAAGTAAAATAAAGAAGTTAAACTGAAGGATTAAGCAAAACTTATTGAATCAGCTGATTATGATAAAAAAAAAATTGGTCGTTTCACTGTATTTTTAATTAAAAATTACTTTGACATTGGAAATTTCCTGTTAATAAATGAAGCCACTATCACGATTAGCAGAGAAGCGCCTGAGAAAATTTATCTAGGCAGGGAGGGGTCTTGTATGATTTTTTTTCATTTCCAACACTATTATAGTTAACTATAATTGAGGGGAGAAATGTACAATTATAGGCGATGAGGTGGACAGAGGTGTTCCAGGTCATCTCTTATGTAGGTTATTAAATAAAAAAAAGTATTTGAAACCAAACCATTGCAAAACAAACAAGCCGCGCGTGCGTGGTACCCCTAGCTCTAAAAGTCCCTGGGGGATGCAAAACAGATTTTTCCCGGAGTAAACACTATTCAATTTGTGAATTGAATAATACCCTCCACATTTTGGCCAAGTTTCAGAAAAATTGAACGGATGGA